>JAQFYC010000744.1:0-47168 GCA_034694165.1 Tomocerus mixtus
CAAAAGATGCAGCGATTTATTTTAAAAACTGCATAATTGTTTGAAAATGCAAGAACAAAACTGCAGTCCAAATAAATAACAGATTCATTATGGTGCAGCTCCAGCTGAAATACCCAAAAACAATTTCGCCCTGGCGATTTTCTCTTCATGTCAGTTTATTATTTAGGAGTGTCAGACAAATTGGGAACTGGCACGGGTTTACTGGAAACAGATTTTATTTCTTATTGTCAGAGTATTTTAAACTGACTCACTGATGAGTCAGAAAGATGAAAAATAATATTAGTTTATTATCCTCGATTTGTGAGAGTGATTGTATACCATAAAAATGAAGAGGGAACCTACACTGAATGCTACAATTTAGCAGTACCTGACCAGACCGCAGTGACCCTGAATCTTACCTTTATACTCTGCTTCTCTAGAAAAGAATGGGTCATGGAGGTAGCAATGAAATGGAAGAGTGGAAGTAAAAGACTGAAAGGGGATTGTGGAGTGGGGAGGGGACCCTTCGCATTTCCAGGTGTTTGTTAACTTAAATAGTGATATAGGTAGGTAAGTAAATAAGGCACCCTTGTTTATCTTATTTCATTCATTCAATTCTATATAGTTTTTCATGCAGAGATATAGTTACGGCATGTACTCTACTTTCTACTTCATACACAAAGCATTTCACATTGAAAACTTCTTACCTCATATAAATGCAGATAATATATTGTAGTTGTAAGTAGTTGCAATGAAGGCATCTCAAGATAATAAATAAACCATTGGAAAACGGTTGTAACTAAGTGGTTGGGCAAAATACCTTAGGTGATGTCACTTAAGTATCGAAAATCTCACATTGTTTCAGGTTTGGGGAACATTGGGATTTATAGTCGTATTTCAGATGTCATAAAACCAATGATAATCCCACTTGCCATATATTGCCATCTAAATAATATTTAATGGGAGTGGCCTTAACTCCGTGGGTGTGTGGCCCATTAAAGAACTGAACCTGGTATATTAGCCATATAGGTTGGGTACCAAAATCTCACTGAAATCGGTAAATATGCTCACTAGTGTTTTCACAGTCACTTAATAATGCAAAGATTAAGTTTTGTACAGCTTGTGAGCTATAGATCACTATGTCACTATATAAGGGTAGCATGGTCCAAACAAAACATAGCATCAAGGCAAGGGCCTTTTCTGTTTCTCAATGTGCCATAGAGCATATAGTTGTGTAGTTAACAATATGTTTAATGGGTGCTGCCATATTTTAACCTTTAGGTGAAATATTGGGGTATATCTACAAGTTAAGAACATAACCGTCAGTAAAAGGGAAATAAGATGATTTAGTTTATAATTCAAGCAGATGTTGATATGCAAAATGCATGCAAAACTCTACTACAGCCATTTAATTGCCTTAATTTGATATGCTATCCCACTGAATTGAAATAGGAATGGAATGAATAATGTTATTAGATTTGTAAACAGAGTTACGTAAAAATGCTACTTTTCTGATTTCGTTAAGTTACTTTTCCCCAAAATTCCAAGAAGTCAGGAACAATTCTACACAAAAGGCCATTATGTACAAGTAGTTGCTACATAGTCGGATGCCACGGCGGCATCACGCTTAGTAGTTAAAGAGGCCTTAATAAACATCGATATAATTAAATGCGAACTCTAAACTTGGGATGGTCGGAAAATATGATGGGCTGCTTGCTCTCAATGCCACTGAGCCATACCGAGCACGTGCAGGTGCTCGGGCTGCCGTCAGATCCTGTTTAATATCCTATTATGTATCGACCCTTACATAAGTTCCCACATTATATAGGTATATATAGTAGTACAGCTTGCATTTGTATAAATAAATATAGTACCTACAACTATTTGGTAGTACATATATATATAATACGTAATAAATCTAAGGTAGTAGATATTGCATTACAAGCCTTTGTTCAAATGATATATGGTTGCATAGGAGAAAGAGCGGAAGCACAATACAGAAGAATTATATTCAGAATCCGAAGTGATCTTTCTTTAATTCCCAAAGAAAGACCTTGGTCCCGGATAAGTACATCTACCTTTAAACGTCTCCCTTTGGTTTACATGCATATCTATAGATGAGACGAGGTATATATACTACTAGCTCATAGTACCAGTATTACATTATTGCACAATGAATGCAACATCCAAATAATTTTGTTCAGATATTAAAACTTTGTAAGTGTATAGGAATATTGCTGTAAGTTGGGCAACTGAAGATGGCTTTGACAAAAACACTATTCAATTCTACCTAAACGCAGCTGCAAGGACCTATGCTATGATCATATTGTGACACTACTTGGCATCTCATCAGAAGAAGGTGTCCGAATTATAAAGTATTATGTACCAATGACGATGTATCTGTTGTATTTGCCCTGCCTTTGCTTTACTATGCAGTTTGCGAGATATGGATGCTTACTAATTCCCCATCTCATTAGCCTTAGAAGACCAACAACTTCCAGAAAAGCTTCTTTAACATTACACTAAATAATTTAATTTTCCTAAGTTCCTTCTGTAAATTTGCATCGCTAAATCCAGTTGTATACGTACCTATATATTACTTATCATAATAGTAAGTAATTGTAGCATACTTAGTACTTCTACTCTACATTTCTAAAAACAATTAATTGTAAGATGTAGATGTAGATTACGTATTATACCTATTTACATTTGATCCCACTTTACATGCAGATATATAAGTTGCCGATTGTCATACTACTAAAACATGCAAAACTTCAATTAGCTTGCTTGCTCTCATATAAATAATGAATATAATATAAAAATGTCATAGCAGAAAACATCAAGATGATTCACATTCACATAGCAGTCAGTAAGATGAACCGTTGGCCCTGCCACCGTTAGTTACCGAGTCAGAAAGATTATGTTTCCCACGACTCTGATGTTATAATTAGAATCTTTTGTCCTTAAGTATCTCCTTCTGCATAATATTTCTGTTTGATATTATACAGATAGTCAATTAGTAGTACTCCAACATTCAGAATAATACAGATTGAGCATATTAATAGTAAATTGTACCGAGTAGGCCTACTGGGTAACAAAAGCATGAACTATATATACAAAAATGCCCGCATTGGGAAAAATTCTCCATTATTTTGTATCTATCAAAAAACCTATAAGTAGTACATGCATACATACAATTTACGTGACATTATGAAGATTTTTCTGCAAACAGTTCTGTGTATCCCGTCATAAGAATAGCGTGTACTATATGTATGTCCATAGTGGGTTCCACTTCCAGCTCAGCCGTGGGACGATAGCTATCAAACCAGCAGACAGATCTCTAATTTGGAATGGATGTAAAACATGGCTTCTTTTTGTTGAATGATGAGTAAGAGGACTTTTTATTGTTGTAAACTCTTACCTCTTTCTTTGGACATCTGTGCATGAGTAAATGGTAATTCCATTTTGATGAAAGCTATTTTTAGAGTACAGCATTACTATACAATATTACAATGAATATGAACTACTTGATAAAGTCGACAAGTTGCAAGTTGTGTTAACCAAATACACATACTCAGCATACGAAGGTATCTTTAATTAGGCTCTAGTATTAATTTTAGTGACAATTAAGTATATGTAGGCATACAAAATCTACTAAATTATTGTATTGTACTAAATATTTATTAGTTAAAATAACTATACCAAACTTAAGATAGGTATACATAGGTCGTTCCGGTCGGATCAGGTACTGCTAGTAGCTTTCACTGTAAGTTCGCTGTTAACTTTTATTGGATATTCTCACAAATCGAAGGTAATAAACTAATATTATGTATATTTCACTTTTCCGACGCATCAGTGCTAATCATGCACAACCGACGTTATTCAAGGGCTGAAGATAGTTAGTTTTAGATGGGCATGGTTTTATGCAGCGAGTGTAGGCCGGGACCAGTGCAATTGGTTTATAAAGATTCCAAGATGTCACTAATCTCGGCCTCCACTTTTGCATGTATTTCCATCAGGTTGGATTCAGTTTCTTTTCCAAGTGCAGATCTTAAAATGCTGTTCGAATATTATAAGTTTAGTGCCAATTCTATTCACAAATTCACAATCAGTAAAATATCACTTATACTACGCTACAATTAAATTATGTAAAAGAAATTAAGACGAATATGCCATATTAACCAAAAGGCCGGGACCAGTGCAATATTACTTGAAAATGAACATAATGCATCTGATTCCAACCTCCTGATCAAATAGCTCTCTGGTTGCAAACGAAACTTATCAGCATAAGCTGTATGTAAAGTTCATACAACGGTCGTCGACGAGCCCGAATGTACCCTCTGTACGAATTTGCAATAATTTTAGCATGTGCTCCAAGTACTTGTGTTATGTATGTTGTACAATTATAAGCAATTACAGCATCTCATTTCTCAACTGTAGGGAACAATAAACAACAATAATTACATTCTTTGTTTGTACTCACAGTTTATTATATTATACTCATAGGTGCAGTTGAATATTTACGTATTATACTTATATTTGCCTTACCTCACACAATATGCAACTTTTTCAAGGTAGCACTTTACTGGCAGCAGTAATCTCCAAAGGGGCAGAATTTTATTGTACAACATATGCATATATAAGACAATACACACCTTGTCTTAAAACTGTGTATCAACCATCTGCCTTTCTGTCTCCAGACAGATTAACAGTTTACTACTACACTTATCTAAATAGCAACAGCTTAGCACGTACCAACTTTTTGGCGGCTGCAAGTCTCAAGTCGCAACCGAACCTGCTTGGCACACGACTTACGTTTTAGATATTTTTATTTATTGAAATATTTACATCGATACAGGAAAGGTGGTGCATTTCTTATAAAAGTCGAGCATTTTTATTTCTTCCCTGCTTAGGTATTTACATTTTTGACACTTATCCGCAAAAATCTGAGGTCAATCCTCCACTCCACTGTTAGCTTTAGAAACAAAACTCACCAGCATTAAGTACTTTAGTATAATTTACACTTACACGTGCTTGTTTCGCGTGCTAATTTCTACGTGTTTGTTTGCGTTGATTTGTTGAACATTTAGCTGCTTTATATAACTTAGAAGTTAAGCTACATACGATCTACAATTTACAACCAAGATTTACCTAAGTTACAGATATAACTTATAAATGTATACAAGTACAAATACTTAGGTAAGAACAATTATTGTAATTCTAAACTCTAAACTTTATAGTTAAACAAACCCCAATGAACAAATAATTTTACCTTCTGGATTATGGTCACTGTTTTATTTAGCATGTATTAATATTTATATTGGTAAGAACGCAAAATGCAACCACAATTAACTACTTTTCTCAAACTTCTCACTTTTCTCCTGTATTACAATTTAAAATAACCAAATAGACAAGACAACTACGACTTTCCAAGCAGACCATGAATATTTAAGCCTTTTGAATGCCTAACACCTTTATGGGACAACTTTTTGCTGAGAAACAATCCTAAAAATTTCCTACACTGCGTTTGCTGTATTGGTATAATTTATCTGTAACCAAAATTGATCGAGATATCTAAGCGCAATCCTGTATTTTCAGTTGCTATCAAGGGGCGTTTGCAAACGATAAGTATTTCCAGACAACAGACAAAGTCGTGTTCTACTACAAAATATTTAGCACGCAAGCTGGACCTATTTACAACCTTTGGCTTACATGAACGGTCTTTACATATCGATATGTAAGTAAAGTAGCAACGCTTTTCTATTTCAAATACAATTTATATCATGCAACTACTTAATCATTATAGCCGTAGTATAGACCTACAAAATTGCTAAGGAGTAAAAGCCGACCTTACCTTATCAGAAGTAGGAATGCAAGTTGAGTTTCTATTTTCGAATTATGAATTCTGTGCTCCTATCTTACTTGTATAGGTATATAGTACTTAGTATATTCCAATTTATGTATCAGATCAAAGATAACAATGCAATATTATAATATTGTTAATATAAGTGTTTACCTGTTGACCCTAATCATATCTCTTTCCTACCTCTGCAGTACAAATATAAATGGAATACAAAAGCTTGCAGCAAAGGACATGAAAGGAAATCGGAAAGGCGAAGAAAATTTCCGTCTCATTCAATAGCTTCCATTTCCATCCATATACCCGTCACGAAAAATATTTTGTACTGCATACTATATATAGTTGGTTGGGTACTCTCCTTATCCTACTGCCTAGTTCACTACAGACATCTTTAATGTCAGGATATGGACAAGAGAACAGAAGACGACTAGACCTTCGTTTCCTTTAATTCCTTCAGTCAGGCGAATGGAACCTTCAAACTGAAATAAAGTTAGGGACTTAAGTTAGGAGAGGACTTTTATTATAAAATGCAATTCTAAGGAAGGGACAGAAAAGCAAGGACCTTAGAGCTTTTAGCTTAGCTATTCAGAATCCGTCTCAGTCTCACTTATTATTCAGGCAGCCCTACAGTATGCTACACAACACAGCACAACAACACAATTTCTTTTGTTCATTGCAGGACAGGACAGCTCCTAACTTCAACTAACTCTGCCAACATACGAAGGAGCAGTGAGCAAAGATAAAGAAAGAGACATGTGTTTGTTGGAAAAAAATGTATGGAAAGGTTATGGGGAATAACATTACTTGCTTTGCTAGCATATGATATCATAGCATGAACTATGGAAGAAGAAGGATATTACATACTTTCCTGAGCATGTTACCAAAGTATTACTATAATAAGTAATATCGGAAGAACGCGAGCAAACACAAAGCCTATGCATCTATCCAGCCAGACTTCAGAGTTCAGACGCTGGAATGGAAATTATCCGTTGGCCGTGGTGGAGTGGATGTGCATGAGGCAACCAAACCAACGCAACGCAATTCAATGCCTTCGTTTACCATCTGCTCCTTTTAAAAATGATCATTTTCAGTGACCGTCATTATTATCATGAGAAAGGAGTTAGACATTTGATTAGACAAAGGTTTGGCCAAAGGCAACGTGGACGTTTCCGAAGGAGAGGATCTTTTGTAGGTTTTACAACCACCTCCTTACTTTACTACAAGTAGTAAACGAGAATAAGGAGGATGCAGCTTAGCCTTAAAGTCTGTCTTCGCTTCTCAATATTCACAAGTCAGTCGCAAGTTATTAAAGTGACGACTAAACTTAAGGACCGTTTCCTTCGGTTGTAGTAACTGTAAATGTAAAATGTAAATCCAAGTCCTACTTTACCTTGCAATATAAATATACGCTCTCTAACTCCCGTAAAAGCCCGGTGTCACAGATCGCAGGTGACATTAACTTTAAAGTAACTCCGAAATGTAGAGCCACAACTATAACAAAATGGATATTGGATATTAGTATATGTATTAGTATAATTAAGAATTTACATTAATTAGACTACGAGCCATGCTCTACAATAATGCTAGCTTTAATGCATCACGAACATGTAATTACATGTGACAGTTGGAGAATGATTTTATTATTGGCATGATAAGTATAACGTAATTTATTTTCTTCGTTTCTGCAATTTGTTTCGATAAATCAAATAGCAAAAATATACTACTACACTACGGAGTGTGCTGTACTAATAATGACTACAAATGAATAGTAATGAACTGATCTATTTTGACTTTGAATGTATTTAGAACGTACAAATCAAATCTGCTTCAGATTTGATTATATGCATCTGGCTTACCTATATAGTTAATAGTTAGTACATTAGAAAGGTTATGAGACTCTTAACGCAAAGTAGGCACCTATTACCTGTCTTAAGAAAGAGTCATGTGCTGATCTAATCATTGTTTCCTGAAATCTCAACATACAAGAGATAGATAAAGTGCTACTTCAGGTGATAATATGCACCTAAGCTAAGGTTATGTAATTTTGTAAAAGAAGAGTAGTAAAAAGAAAGCCAGGAAGTCTATTTCTAAGTACTTGGGGTTTCTTTTAAAATACTGTATCACTGTTGAAGCTTTATTGATAGAATAGTTACATAATTTTGATTTAGTTTAACTGTTTCACATTGCACAGAGTGAATCATTTTGAACAGCTTATCCATCCATCCATTTCTCCCACAAGCAATGAATACCTATTGCAGAGGAAACAGTGCCAAGCCAAGTCAGATATAAAAAATGTCCTAAGAAGTGCTCCAAGCTCTACTAACCACCTGCCGATGAAGTGAAACAAAGAGGTAAAGAATCGCTCCTGTTGAACATTAATAGTACATCCACAATGATAATAGTATGTTACGTAGCTTAACGTACCAAGTTCTATGGGAGTGAAATATGTTGCAGTGGGTACTGTGCAAAGTTCATATACCTTTATTTTGATTACTAACCCTTAAAGTTGAACCGAGTCTGTAAAGCAGGCTTTGGCTACGGATGAAAGGTAAAGTCAGAACAGAAGAGTCGTTAAGTCTTACACTCTTTTTCGTCACAGAGAATTCAGAATGAGAATTGAACACGAACAGATGTACAGAACATGAAAAACGGAAACCTTTCTTTGGTTCTTCGTTTCCTTAGTTTGCATTGTCTGTCTCATCGAATCCTCAATATTTTATATTCATTATTGCTACACCAAGTTTCAGCTTCATTGTTTGTTTGTTACTACCTATACAATTAAATGGGAATCCTACGGGAAAATTTGACTCGTTATTATTATTATTATGACGTATAGCCTATTGTGCTTTCAATACAAATTATGTACTATTTATTAACAAATTAGTCCCAAAATGGCTTTGTAGTTAGAATGGAGGGTCCCAGTCTCAAATTCTCTAACTCTGTCATTCAACTACAAAAAGACGTACGGGAAAGTTTGCTAAAAATGCAAAGTGATACATGAAGTCTTACTAGGGAAATAAACGAAATTCGATTACCTATAACTTTCATACACCTTGCCTAATGCTCTTGCTCACTGCATTTGCAGCGTTGCATAGTTTTAATACCATACCACCGTCATATCATAGCGTCTCAAAGGAGAACAAACACAAGACATTACAATATTATAGTACTACAGTTTTTTATATATTCGTACAATATATTTGATTTATAAATATATACCCAGGTGTCCAGTCCCAGTCTCCAAGTCATCTGACGGTGCTCCAGACTTACCGATAGAACTCTAACTTTGTGTACTGTGTGTCATAATCTCCAAATCGTAACATCTATATTGTAAAATAAATATATTTAACACTATTATCTTCCGTATTATACTTATATACCAGTAGGTATGTATTTTTGTACATGTATATATAATATGTACATGTGCAAGTACAAATGTTTTACATAATACTGACCTGTATGTATCATTTAGATCTTACACTATTCAGACAAATAAACTATAATTGTATTCTACTTAAATTGTCAGTACATAACATTGGTAACTAAGATTAGCATTGTGAATAATTCAATTCTATAGGTAGGTTGTTGCATACAATACATGGTTACTTGATTAACTACTTACTGTGTGTATACAATGGGTAGGAAACATGTATTGGATAAGGATACAACTGCAACTGAGATCTGCTTTGAAATGGGAGTTATTGTGGGCGTACTACATGCATTGAGAATCGTATTAGTAAAATCAGAATCAATCAACATACTATTTAATTTGGTCTCCGATTGGACATTGTTGTGTTATGTGTGCACAAAAGGTTTTATTGATAATTTAGGATTAATAGCGTACTATATCTTCTATAAAATAAAGGTAAGTTTTCCTTTGTAAGTTAAAGGAAATTGTTTATATTATCTTTCGAATAAATTCATTCACAACATCATTTGCATTTGTACACTTGAATGGTCACTTGGTCACTAGTTAAAAGAACAAATAAATAGAGAGTGTAATTTTACTAGATAAAATATAGTAAATTCTGGAAACCAACATCTGCCTTAAAATGAAGCAACAAAGAGATCGAATCTGCAGACAGATAGAACAGGATATTGTTATCTCACCAATATGCTAAATTATTTTAAACATGCATTACCCATGAGACAGAAGGAAAGGTTTTGTTCAGTTTTTTCTCCAATGCACGATACTGTTGCGAAAGAACTACGAATTACCTAGAAGCCGAGTTACGCGTGTACTTAAACTAGTTCTAACAAAGTCCTGTGTAAAGTGTTGACTAACAATGCCTTAAACTAGCTAGCAGATAGAGATTATATTGTGTGTACGTAGTAGTGTAGTGCGTAGTATGCGTCTATAGAAATATGTACATTTACAAAGAACAAGTATTTGAATGTATGCTAAACTACATACATGAAATGACGAAACGCCTACACACTTCTCCAGCGATAATATTATTGCCACTGCCTGTTTCTACATATTATGTAATACATATACTACTAGCTGGGATGGATCCAACTACTCGGTATAGCTTGGTTACACTATAGAGAATCTTCCGGAGCAACAGAAAAATATAGCACAGAAAATTATTTACAGATGTACCGCCTAATTCATAGTAAATGGACTTGTGAAACAAAACATGTTACACAAGCATACACCCAGTAAAAAAAGTATGACCAAAAATTGTCGTCTGTAGAATGACAAAACAATATCAAAAGATATCTACCTCACGCTGTAGTGTCGATATGTGCGAATACTTACGTAAGTCTGTGCAAACGCAAACATTACAAGACTGCGTACTATTCAGATATTCCAATGCCATGTAGCCAGGGCTGCACTTCTTGGTTTGATATCAACTTCCGACATGCAAATGATATTTATTCATTTAAACAATAATGTATTCTACAATATCCATAACTGTGTATGCTTATAGACAAGTTGTAAATGTTATAAGCATATGTTCATACATTTACTTAAACAAAAACAGACACAAGGCTTAAATCGACGCAAATTCAAATGATACTTTCATATACATAAATATTATGAGAAGGTGTACCCTGAAACTACTTGCCACATTACAGATTTTTAAATCAGAAGTTAATTTTTGCTCTGTCACTATTTACTTCAAGGGGAGTACGTTAAGTTTACATTAATGTGTCTGTTGGGCACTCATTCATTGAGTGAGAGTTCATTTGAATTGCCAATTGGGCTATTTTCCTATTTATGTGTTTAGAGATTGGCAGATTGACTTTAATAATATCATGTTACCTAATGGACTTAGCGCTTAAGAAATTTAAATGGGCACATTTAATGCTACACAGGCTTAACAATAAGATGCAAAGTGATTAGACAGTGCCAGTGCAAAGCAATTAAACTCTCTAAGTCTCGGTAGCCTAGTCTAGGTATTGTTATGTTATGTTTAGCCAACAGATAGTAAATACTTGTGTGATCGTGAGTGAGATTTGGAAATGCTTAGAAATGCAAACGTAAAATTTATGGGTCCATATATTCCTATACACGAACTAAATGTATGCGAGTATACGTCCTAATTTAGTATTGTCACTGGTACATATAGATCAAAGAAAACAAGACAGTTGTTGCATAAGTGCATACAGATATTACGGCACCGGCATACAAATAATACGCTGATAAATGAATTCTTATGTAGATGCAGCTAATTATTTTTGCATAATTCGCCTATTGGCAATTGTGTACTACAGAACTGTATGACGTTCTTTATAATATGAAGTTGTACCATACATAACAACATAAGGAAACTCAATTGCGATGCTAAGCTTTACACTTTATACACTTATTACTTTTTGTCCTCGGCGAATAATTTCTGTCACAGAACATCTTTTTCCTCTGAGTCAACTAAAGTGCGTACCGTACCTGTACACTTTTCATGAATGAAAAATCTATAAAACCCTTATTTAGGTACGCAAATAACACAAAACCTTGTAAATAATTTTTGTCACTTTGTCCAGGAATATTAATATTATTCAGTACAAAAAATGTACGCAGTAAGCCGTACGGTGTCAACGAATAAAGGGCTTGACAAAAATGAATGAGACTAGACTGTGTTATTAATGACATTGACAATCGCTCAGAGGATGTTACATAACCTCCACGAGGAATTCATATATTTAGACTCAGAGGAAAAGGTACTCGTTAGATTTGTGTCTAAATATAACATATAACCAGTAGCCAGTGTCAATAAATAAAAACTTACAATACAATTCACTCACACCACGCACAATCATCCAGCCAGTCGCAGTCTCCAGAGTTAGAATTAGGAACTCAAACGGTAAGTAGTAAGTAAGTAGATAACCTTTTATGCCCGTACTTGCTATTTGCTGCTTACACGAGTGCAGTAGCCGACAGACTGACGATGATGTGAGTGAGTTGGTTCATCACGAACAACCGACCAACTACAACAAAGACTTGAGCGTTTTTGCTTTCCGTTCAGTTCAACTTCAGTTTAGAGACTTTAAGAGTTTATAGCTCACTCAGTTTTGTTCAGTCCTTTTGGTATTACATTTGGTATACGATACTAGCCAGATGCAGCACACACACAAAGAAGGTTTATTTAACCAACTCTATAATAAATGCATATTAGTATTTTGTCATACTACTCTCCAACTACTAACTATACTGTATGCGCTATATACCATGCTTCTGCTTTACAGTATTGCTTTAAGTTTTGGGAAAACTTTTACGAACCACTGCACAATTACTACATTTATACATAGATAACTATCTGCTATGTATTAGAAACCATCTAGGTCATACCACAGTAACATTATGTCAAAAACTCGAATCTGGGCTTGCAATTCCGCATAAAAGCATAGCGTATTATTGTATTCATTGTGCATACAGTATTTAATGTACCTAGAATTCTATCAATTGGAGTTCAGTGGAATAGTTCTCTTTATGAACTATAATCTGCAATCAAATAGCATGTGGGACAATGAACAAGGATTGTTGCAAGTTTTGGCAATAATGTTTATTAAGTACCAGGAGGGTAACATTTGAGATTGAATTTGCAAATTATTGTACGCCTGTACTTGGGTTGGATTACTTCGGTTTGCATTCGTTAGAATAATCACATACTTATTTATATAAGTTATATCTTCCATAATATTGTGATAAGCTAATATAAAAAGAACGGGTGCATAAGGTACGGTGGTATGGACGGGCAAAAACTAATTATATTGGCAAACAGTAATAGTAGTACAAAGGTACCAAAAAGTGGTTTTGGTATTGCATAATACATAGTATATGATACAAATATATGTATCTGTACTTGCAAGTTTTAGGAATTTACAACCTACAGGAGTATTAAAATGGATCATATATTCAACACACTTAGTATAATAGATTAGGGACTTCGGGTTGATCTTATTTTGTAAAGAAAACTTATATTATGCTGCTGAGGAATGCTTACATAGGGGAAACATTCTTGATCATTTCTACTTCCTAGCAAGGGGCAAAAATATTACTATATTTTGGAAATGCAGTTAGATATTTTTTTCTGATAATGATTAAATCTGTATGTGTATTTAAAAATAAAATTGATAAATATAAATACGTTTCGTTTAGGCAACTTGGTTAACAAAATTAGTACAGAACAAACAATACTGCATTTGCAACTTTCCATAGCATGCATCATGTCATCTAAAGAGGATATTTGGTAGATGAAATATACTACACTACTGTGTACACATTTATACATAACAATAAATATTTAGGTATAATTTAGAAATAGCACAAGTATGTACATCACACTACAGTATTTGTGCATTGCATTTATTCACTGGACACAAATAATTGTACATAATATAGTGGTAGACAATATTGTTAGTGGTTTATATAATATTTTATGCTAAATTCTGTTTCATAGATAGTAGTATCAAAAGGAATACCGACAAAATCCGCCCATTTCAGCATGATATCATCTGCCGGCTGGTCATCTCTCCCTTCTACAGATCTCTTTACTTAGGTGCATCTAGTACATTATCCGTAAACTATTTATCACTAAAAATTTCAGTCATGATGAGCTCAATTTTGTGTAGCAAATATCTAATAGGCTATTGTGTTTACCTTTATCATTACCACCCCCTGCATGAAATCCTAGATTCTTTCTCAACCCAGCTTTAGCATTTAAGGAAAGTGTATATTATAGTAATAGTAAAACCGGGCGGTGAATGTGTAATAAATAAAAAATCATGGGCAATAGCTTGTAAGCTTAATTAATATATGTCTTTGTTGCTGATTTAGAATTTTCCTCCTTTTTCATCATGGATGGTCTAAAACTTATAGTTAGTACTTGCTTAATATACTTAATTGGCATTGGCATACTTACAACTTAATACTGGTACATAACTGCTATTTAATTTTCTGAACGATTTGCCTCGCCAAATGTAGGCATCTTACCTACTAATTCTTTTACTTAAAGATTGAATTTATTGATAAATATTGATATTGATTGACGAATGATTTTGTACGATAACACGAAGCATATTATACGCGTCAGATTGTCAAAAGCACTTACATACATATATTAAAAGTAGGTAATTGGATCCTGTTTATGATCTTGTAATTATTTCAATTATATCTCTTGTTCCACTCTCATTTAATTAAAGTAAGCTAAAATCATATTATGCATGAAGTATGTACTACTAGCAAAAGCACAACTTACAACTCTCTACTTCAAGGCATAATTATTATAGTTGAGCACCATCTCCATCTGTTCTTGTTCAACTACACTCATCTCAAGCCTCATGGAAAATGTATCTTTTAGTCCGTATTGCAATTAATGTTCTACTACTTTTAGTTACCTGGATCCAATCCAACCAATTTGGTCATTTAAAGGAACAACAAACTTATCACATACACATGATAATAGTGTAAATACTAATTCATTACTTATAGAGATCACGAGATTTCCAGACAAGCTGAAAATTGTTAAATCAGAAAGATATTATTATGTCAGTTACAACAGTTTTACTCGGTTATCGATAGGTGTCTAGGGGTACATGATTTCATCACGAATTCTCTTTGTTGGTCTTATGTATGGTCTTCATGGAAATATTGTCACCTAACTCAGAAAGAATTGTTATTCATTTACTTCCATTTTAGTATTTCGTTTAGCTATTCATGTCATATACCTAATTGACAATATTAATGACATAATAATCTATTATCGACTATGTAACAACTACATAACTTTAATAGTTGCATTTGCAATTAATTAAGTATTAAGGCATATTACAGATATGCATGTATCCAAAGCTCTGAGTAAACACTAACCAATAATCAGCAAATCAAATTCTTAATATTATCTGTATTAATATAAATAGTTACTATTATATTATTTATGGTGATGCTTTTTGTGGCCTAACTTGTACTATGAAAATACTAACCAATGAAAAATAATCAAACCAGCATCTCTATATACAAGTTAGATTGCTTTGTCAGACTTCCGACATAACAATAATGTAGTAGCACTGTAAATGACCTACACCTTGATCTGTCGACAAAGATATCCCACAGAAAATAGATACAACTCACAAAATCATACAATCATACATAAATCATACAATGGTATCGGTATCCATTTTCAATGCTGCTAAATTCTTGATGTAAATGCACGTAATTATCGTCACCTAAATATTTGAAAGAACTTTTCCATTGATTTCCATTGATTTTTCCAATGATTCCATAGAATGTAAAAGAACCAAAATATCTTGGTCAGGCAACAGGCATTCGTGTAGCCAGGTTTGTAGTAAACGCAATTAAGGGTCAAATTATGCATGTTGCCGGGTCAAGATTACTTTACATTTCTTTTACATTGGAAAATGTTCATTTCATTACATCGGCAACGATATATCCAATTCAGTTTGCGGTGTATTATGTGTGTATAGTAATAGCGTTTAACTGGGTATACACTGTTGGTATTTACTTGTAATATTATGTGGGATTTTAGTACCTATTTATATGCAATTCAACAACTAACATTATGGTTACAGAGAGATGTGCTACATATTTGTTTTTGTACGTAGTATAGGAGTTTACTACTCGATATAAAGCCATCACACGCTATAAACAATGAAGTCAAGTCAGGAAACTCACTTTTATCTATTGTTCCAAAAATGGGTAGATGATGTTGGATGAGTATAAGAAAGAACGAACAAAGCTTTGTGTAGCAACTAGCAAGCATTAACAGAGAACTTAAAATTTGCAAAAAGCCTTAGGCATTACCTAATTTGACAATTCTGATTTGATATGTTGCTTTTGACCTCGGCTAATCTCAATTATTTGGACAGTGTGGCCAACAGCTAAATATGTGATATACCACAACATTAGTTTCGAAGTCAGACACATCATCAGTGTTCCTAAAAACTAGCAAGATTGATTGGGCAAGTGAGTTGGTACGTAGACATAAATTGCGCTACGCAAAGATAATTAATGACTAACCAGGACCCTTCAGACCGATTTCGGATAAGGAAAGTTTTACATTTAAGGTGTGTTTTGTTAGTCATACATAAAAACGAAGTTTTTTTTACCTGATTGTGGGTGCCGGGTGAGAACTGAGTCACGTAGCCAGAAGTATAAGTTTCTATTCATTTTCTTTTAAGTGAAGGTACCTAAACCTGCTAAAGAAACTGTTAGCAATACGGAATCACTACTACATGCGTACTTAAATTCTAGA
Source organism: Tomocerus mixtus (assembly GCA_034694165.1). NCBI lineage: Eukaryota > Metazoa > Arthropoda > Collembola > Entomobryomorpha > Tomoceridae > Tomocerus > Tomocerus mixtus. Next base: position 16,555 of record JAQFYC010000744.1, read on the forward strand.
TTTTTGCATATTATTATATTGGAGGTTAGGGTGGAAATTAGAAAAGAACTGCAGAAAAGGCTTCGATAGAGACAAAAGTATTCCTCAGTCCAAAAACAATTTTATTTAGTAATTGTAAGCATTAAAATCTCAACTGCTGACCTTTACAGTTTCACAGTTATACTACTCACATAAACATACAAACTATACATGCAAATACATCGATAATGCACTCAGATAGCATTAGTAGACGACAAAGACAAAAAATTGCCCCGAAAAGGCTTTGTTGGCAATTTTGGGCGAATGCAAGTGGGTGAAATGGTTATGTACTTCAGTTATTAGCTGTTATTTGGGTAATCTTCCCATGCCGCCTATGCGTTGACTTCCATTTGCATGCAAGTTTAACAACTTTTAGTTGAGTTTTTTAGATGAACGTACCTAAAAGTGTCAAGATGCATTGGATTACATATGTGTATTGTGTAAGTATGTACCTATAATATAAGTATATGTCGTAGTCCAATTGACCGATACATCCAATCGACCGAGTGGTCTAGTTTAAATAGCCTAGGTAAATTTTCTAATTCCAGTTGACCCTTCCAGTTTCGCCAATAGACAAATCTTGTGTAAATAACACCTATGCATATCCACATGTACGCATTACCCATACGTGGTCAATGCTTCGTTAAGCATTAAAAAAGTTACGATTTACGACAACCTTTAACATTACAAGTAAATAAATGAACTGTAATGTTTTTTTTGTCATTTCCTGAACAAAAGAGCCTAACTATCTGCCAACATCCCCATTTAATTTAGAATACCTAATTATTTTATATTGACAATTGTATTGATTGTGGTAGTAATATGCCCTTCTTCCGGCCAATGTTGTGTTGTAGTGTAAAGTATATTTTTAACAGCTTGTAAAATAGAAAAGGTATATAATATCAACTTTATACTAAAAGCAAACGTTGATAGCGTACTGATTGCTGAAATATTTATTGGTTCCCATAATCCCATAATAGACCTCTTTTAAGTGTAATGTACTTACAATTAGTTACCTAACTGCTTACGTATAATGCAATAGAGCGAGTTGAGCTGCATACACTGGACAACTGGTTTGATGATGATTCCGTAAGAATTAGTGGGTATGTATTTACAGTACATATTATGGTGTATATGTAATGTACCTAAGCTGAGCTAATGTTACTAGTATTGTCATTTGTAGAAAGAAATTGTTATTCCAGAAAGGTGTGTCTTTATAAATTGTTCCAGTACTTGTAGTTGAATTGAATAAAGAATTTCAGATGCAGACATCGCTCCGCAGGAGATATGTTGAGAGTAGGACTCTGCTGGAACTATTGAGACAAGGAAATTTGGGACTACATGCAGCACAAAATAACATCAGTGTACCAACTACAATGAATACACACATTTTGGATATTGCATATTCGTGTATGGACATACAAACAACACAACGTGCAGTGCACTGTAGGTGCTTGAGTTGGGGCTGTACCTCTATGCTTACGTTTTGTTGTGTAACGTAAATACAACAAAGTGTCAGTAATGCCTGTTTTAATGTGTCTTGCAGTCGCTCGTAGTGTAAATCGTAGTACATACACAACACACCTGCATACTTATCGTTAGCCATGTACTTACATGCTTACCTTATTGTAATCTAGAAACAGACAAACTAGACATTTATACATTACAATACACACAGATATCTGTCTATGTATAATACTATTTAGTTTGTTTTGAGTACCAAAGAAATACCTACATAAAATGTAAACACAAGTGCACTTACATACATACACGTTGGTTTGGTTGGATATCAACTCTAATTGTAAGAGGGGAATCATAAAGTAAGAACATAGCAAGCCAAGCCAAGCAGAGGAGGGCAGAGAAAAGAATTGTATTAACGTTAAGAAGTTATAAGCAAGCTAAGTTACTCACAATGTTCTAAGTTCTATAACTACATTAGTAACCCTACGTAAGTGCATTGAAGTTGTTCTGTGTTTTGTTTTCTGTGTAAGGTAAGAGCAAAGTAAGGAGTACAATACCACATTGGATTGGATTGCATGCCATATAGAAGCCTTGGAAGGCTACATAAGGTGTTCTTGTGTGGGCAGAAGAAAAGAGCCAATTTCCCCGTAACAAGAGACAGATCAGTTGTGGGTGTAGGTAGATGAAGTCGTGTGTATATGTAGCTCTGTTCTGAAGTTGTGAGTGCATGAGTGTCATAGTATAGTAAAATTTACATACATTGCATTACATTAGCTAAAGAACATTAAGTGGACGTACTGGAATCAAGAGCTCTGTACTTATAACTACTTAGTTGAATGGTTTAGCATATTAGTTTATTATTTGTGCTATATAGTACTTATATAATATCGTGTGTTGTGTGCAAGGCACAAAGATTGTTATTATTATTGAAGGTCCACATCCACAATAAAGGAAAAGCTATAACACAAGCCAATAACACAATAGAAATATTGGAGGAACCATTTAACCAGAACCAGTCAACTTAACCCCACACACTTAAGTACATACATACATTACATACTTTTTATTATTTGTTTCTGACTTAGCCTGTCTTGTCAAGCGAAGCTATTGTAAAGTTTGTTAAATTACATTACACTGCCTTGGTCTGGACTGGAGTTGAGTCGAGTGAACTGACTGGACTGGAGTATCACTAACATAGTCCATCAAGAGAGACACAGCACACTCACTCTTAGTCACAGTACACCTTGGAGTGTCTGTGTAGCTTGTTGGTGCGTAGCTATCTCCATTCTCGATGGTCACCTAAAGAAGTGATTGAAACGTGTACGACGTATCTCCCTTATTTCATCAATTAGACCTGTAGACACACATTCCGTTGAAATGTCGCCACTTAAATACATGTGCCAATTCTGTTCGTTGTTACTTATTTTTAGTATTGGATACTCTTTTGCTAATGGTAAGTATAATTTTCTATTTATTACAATCTCCTTTACTTTATAGAACCATTATGCATATAAAAATCGTTGCCAAACATTTCAAGTAATGCTTTAGAGGTAGCTTAGTTACCCCCGTGCTAAGAGCTCTCGTTAAAGTAACACACTACGAAATCCTTTTGATCTAAAGATACAAGTACTATTTAATTTTGCTCTACAGATATTAGTATATCAATAAAAAATAAGCACTAATTAAATGCTTGTGTGTTTTGCAATTTGCTTGTGACAGAAAAATGTGCTTTTCCGTACTGTACTTTCTAATACTTACCTGCGGCTAGCACTTATTTAGTTCGGATAATATAGTTCACCTGAAACTTGAAGAAATTGTTTGTATTCTAGTAAACTACATTACAAACATGTGGTTTAAGTTAAAATATATCGCATTCGCAACTATAAAAGTTGTTCAGTTCAGATGTATAAACAGATAAGTTGGGACATACATAAAATATAGTATTGTTACAGATGTAGGTATATATGTTTATGTTCATTAAATTATAGAGAATCTATAGAGAATAGCAAATTTTTAAAAAAACAAAAAGGAAACAACCTAGTAGTTTGTACTTACATAGTTGTATTTAATAGCATCTCAAGAAAGTACAACTAGGTAAACAGTACAAAAAAACGGACGTCAGACGTCAACTAAGGAAACCTCATCGACAATTACTTCAACTAACTACATGTATGCAATATGCAAGCACAAGAGTCATTTGTGTTTGTTCTTGCATTCCATAATGATAAAGGTGTAGTATGATCGCGTAAGATATTGTTTAGCCTTAGCCTGGCTTTGACTTGGCCTGCTGCTCTATTGCAATATTATATTCATATCATATGTATCATAAGTGTATTCGTGAAGGTAAAGAGTGCACCATGCAGGATGATAGCGATCTTATCTAGTAATAGCATAGTTTAAATTGCCTATATACATACGAACATAAGTACAGCTTTGCTTTTAGTTTGATGGGAAAGGGAAGGACAAATTCTCGTCTCAAGTCAGTCAAAACGTGTCTGCTGGCAGAAACTATCCGTATCTAGCTCATTGTGTTGTCTTGTGTTATACTTAACTTGTACTAGTGCGGTTTGCATTTATAATTCAATATGTACCCTACTACCTCCATAATAACGTAACATAAATGTGGTTTTCTTGTAGTTTGTATTTACATCCTAATGTGAAGAAAATGCATGCAGTGAGAATACCTTTGAAATTATGGTACACTTAACCATAACACTATTACATATAAAACGAGAATTTGTATTACCGTATATACATAAATAGTGAAATAGTATGTGATTTTTCGTATACATAATTTATATATAATAATGGGCATGCAGAGCAGACTGGTTAAATGCTTAGAATATGATTAGAACAGGATATAAACGTAGACATTACTTACATGAAGAACAAAACAAAGTAAAACAGTAGCGTTTGTTAGCTAGATTCTGTTCTGAAGCTTTTCTTGACTTGACTTGACTTTAATATACTCACTGTTCTATTTGCATGAATAGTGTAGGAGGGGCGAAGAGCCTTGATAGGAGCAGCAGGCGAAAGGGCACATTAACTTAAACTCTTTTTGCCTATTTTCATTCCTATTCAGAGAATGAGAGCTCCGCTCACAGAGAACGAATTCAAACTTTCTAAGAAGCATATCACAATTACAGAGTTATAAAGAGACTCGCAAATTCTGTTCTATAAACTGCTTAGAAAGGCATTCACTTTGTTTATTACTGTGCAATAGAATATTCTGCATTCAACAAAGCCCTAAACAGATAAAAATATCATAAGCACGATACAATTACACTGTAATGCAATTCAAGTGCAAAATTTGTGTAGGTAAGACACTTTAGATACCTATGCTATAAATAGGTGTCACAATCAAAGCTAAGTAAGTATATATATCTAATCGTACGTTAAGGGGGAAAAATGGAACATATAAATAATCGCATTGAAAGGATAAAGTGAATGTAACAAATACACGAAACATATATTTTATGATGTGTAAAATGTAAAGCAAGTATGGGCCTAAAAATAATGCCTCTTCGCTCATTAAGAAGGTGAATTGGAATGTTTGCATTACTGATCATGGGAAAAAGAATCTTTGCAATCACATTGTCAATAATGCTCCTTCATATGACGTTTCTTTGATTATCATGCGACAGTTGTTTCTATTTACTCTGCCTACTTTTTCATTTACGTCCTCTAATAATTACAGACCATACAATAGGTTTCTGATAAGAAAAACTTCTTCAAAGAATACGTTAGGAAACGCAATGTGTTATAACAATAAATTCCAATGAAGCTGAGTGTCTAAGGAGGACGGTCAGTTCATTTCACATAGCAATAAATAGTAGAATTCGGAACATAGCCTAGCTATGGTACGGCAGACGGCTAAATATAGTTCACTAGTAATTAATTTGGAAAGGTTATGGTTCGAACTTCTACAATATTGATTAAAATTCTTGCTTCTACGTATTTATTTACCAAAAATCATCGTAAATAATGAAGGAACATTAATAAATAATGTTCTTAGAAAAAGGTATTATTATTTTAATTACTAATTTTAAGTCAGTAGGCGATAAATAAATCTTATGTAATGAATGCTAACGATGACACGATGACAGTGGCATGGCATGCATATAATACATACAGAAATTCGTAACACAAACACAGACACACTAATATATTAATGCTGTGAATAAATACATGCAAGTCCGCACCGTCATGGTAATTCTACGTATTAGTATCTTAAATGCTAAGGATGAGACGTGTGCCCCTAGCTAAAATGAGATTTGCTGATAAATATTTTACTTTAGTATACTACATACATACAACTATGTGCAAATATCGAAGTCTATACCAAACCAATAGAATACTTAGGTGATTGTATTGCAAAAGTAATATTGCGAATAACCTATAACATGTTGACTGCGTCTTACTTATCAGCTTCTTATCTATGCCCTGCTGTGCTCAGGTAACTACTTTGCTAACTTGTACAAATGTTTAGACAAAACTCTGTAATATGTTTGCATTAAGCAATATAAATTGTAGTATGCATTACTTCAATTGGCAAATAGTAGTATTATACAGGTACCCAAGCAAACATTTTATAAGTAGTTTTGTTTGGCTTCTTGTCAGTTGGTTTATATTCCCGATAGCCATTTCTATAGGTAGAAGACTTCTTTGAAGATTAAAAAATCAAAGTGATATGGAATAGAACTGAAACCTGAGGGAGACCTTGACGAGCCAAAATGTTTTTTCTTAAAAGGCGGATCAACGATAACAGAAACCAAAGGCTATCTCTGCTTAAGGTATATATATAGGTATTTATAAGTAAGTATTTCGTGATGAGAGACACAAGGTGGTTTAGTTGTTTTAGTGTTTAGTCTACGCAGTATACAATGCTTAGTGACTAGAGTGTAATATATTGTAAAATACATTAAATAAGACGCTTTCAATTCTCAATAATATACATCACATCATCATCTATGTATAACACATTCGCATTACACAAAATAAAGTACCAATTTATGTAATAGTTATTTGGCTAAGAGGAATATTTGGCAGAAAAGTATAGATTACGTAATAACCCATGTCAGATCAGACCAGGCCTAAGATTAATTATTCATGCAAAATACAATCTAGTAATAGTAAAATGGTAGGCTGAAATAAAACAATTTAACGTGGATCTGTTTATTGCTTCCCACTGCACCCATTTCATTAAAAATCGCACAACTTTAGTACTTCAGCCACCCTTACTGATTACTAGTACATGTAGTAGTGTACCTATCATATATAGTTTCTATGATTATAAAATGTACGTAGACTCATTTTCGTTATTCTTAATAATTAATATCAGTAGAGCAGATCTGTATTAGTAGCAAGAGGAAAGGATCATATAATAATCCTACAATGCAAACGATTATATAAAGTGTGTTCGATGAAAGTTTGAAAGGGTTGCCGCAGGGCATTGACGATTTAACTAAACTAAAGTGAAGGAAACTAAGCTTTTAAGTAAGTAAGAAATGTATAGGTTGAAAAGCAAAGATAATTTTCAGATAATTTCGAGAAGTGAGTAAGTGAGTGAGGATGAGGTTGCAAGGGAGCAATTGCACAAGATGCACTGCTGGTTTTGTGTATAGCTGTGTAGTCGGAATCGCAATTCTCAATGCACCTCAAATCTCTGAAATGAACTCGCACTCTCACAGTGGGTTTTATAACATTATACTACATAGTTAAACTCATAGATTGCAAAGCATACCTTCCTACTCCTACTACTATACTATAGGATCTTCCATCAAGGGAAACGTTTTCTAATGTAAAATGTAATAAATGCATGGAGTATATTTATTTATACGAGAGAATAAGTTTTCGCTAGAAATACATAAACGAAGAACTTGGTTTGGTTTGGTGTTGGTGTGATGATGAAGATTGAGATGGTGATAGGAAAGGAACTGAAAGGATGCTTCATCAGCAGAGCGCATCAGGAAGTTATTGTTGAAGAGATCCGACTCGCAGTGCGTTTCCTGTTTAGCCTTCCAATTCACATTCAAAGGGGTATTATTTTTGGGTGCAGATCAAAGTATGAACACAAGGTTCATCCCTATAAAACACAATGCGCTCGTCTAACATGGTTTCTTGCCTCAATTCGTCCCTACACACAGATATAGGCAATACTTATTACATAATTTTATATCAAATAGTAGATTTAAAATGTATCTATGAATATCCATGCGTTTATTGTAAGCTTAAGCTATGTAAGTTAGACCAAGCCAAGCCAGGATTAGTTTACTTTGCTTTCCTACGTACTTTTTTCACCATTTTACGTTAGTCTCAAGCTGTTCTGGGATGTTCTGACACACCACTGGAGTTAAATGACCGATATTATTATTTTGTTTAATGGTACACACACAAAATTACTAACATGCAACTCTATATCGGAAATCTTATGTAATACCCACACAACAGACTCAGTCAAACTATATATTAATATTCCTTTAATATGTGTATGTAGTGCAGAGCTTACTTATAGATGCTTCATATTTACTTACTTGTTAGCTTAACAACAAGCCGAAGATTTGATTGAGAAGTTGATTGCTTAGATTTCAGGCTATATGAATCCTGGGCTCTTATAGTCAGCAGTTAGTTAGCCAGACCAAGCCAAGCCAGGATTACTTTACGTAAGATTTGACTTTGACTTTTGTTACTTTATGTCTGCTTTTTACAACTTATTGTTAGCATCTACTTATACATACATATAATTATATTAGAGCATCATCCTTCGCATTCTTCTTACTTTTGTAAAGAAGTTAGCATAACATTGCGTTCTAGGTTTTTGACTTCTAACCTAACCCTTTCTTTCTAAGTAGTGATATCTACCTTCACATTTTACATTTCTTTTTTCCTCTTTGGTTTAGTTTCAGGTATTTTACATAAAAAAATATTATACAGCTACAGCGTATCGTTAGAACTTAGAAGATGTTGTGTGGTAAAATACTTTGTTAGTTGTCTATTGTATGTATATGTATAACTATTAGGGATAATGAAAGAATTATACAATCTTTGCTGTCCTTTGTCTTCTCTAATAATATTAAGATAAGTAAGTTACGCTGTGTCTCTGTGTGGTAGACATTAAATTTTTATATTGCTGTTGTATTATGCATTGTGTTCTGTACTGGTACTCTATTGAGAAATTCCTGCTGCCTTCAGTCTACCTACGCAACAATACAAGTAATTCTTGTGAACAATATTATAATACACTCATACTAGGGACGACAAGAAAAGGAATTGCACTCGACAGACAGAACAAAATAGACGAATAAATGTAGATCTTATGCTTCTAGTAGATATGCTCCTTCTTATATGGGAACTCTTTTAGTCTTGGCTGAGCTATAATCTTGCATTTGTGTGAGCAATAGCATAATTGGCATTGGATGGAATGGACATGGACACCAAAAAAGTCGCCCACTCTTAGCTTAACCGTTTTCAATGCATTGCATCATTTTCCCCCAACATTTAGTTTAGTAAAAGGATGTTGTCTTGTCAATGCAGTGCACAAAGAAGTTACTTCAGGTCAGCTGGATCCTTATATGGAACGAAACAGCATAAACAAGTCTATCTAACCTAGCAGAAATGTATCTTTGGGCAGAAAAGAATTGAACCATTTCATTAGTATACCGAAGTAACGAACGTCATGTCATACCTTGTGCATTTAAGTATAGTAATATCAAGCGTTCGAATTAATTGATATGATGCAGTATGTTATATTTACAGTGCTTAAGTAACAATGAAGGTGAACGAATAGAAAATACAAGTTATACATATAATAATCATATCGGTACATAAATATTTTAACTATCTAGAAGTTAAACTCATTAGAACGCTATAAAATACTGAAAATTGATAAAAATGTATACACGAAGTGATGCAACATGCAACAATATTTATTTCTATGTATTTATGATATCACAGAAGATCCAAAATAGGCTAGGTTTTAGTTTATATACCTTTCATTAGAGAAATCCTAAGGTTAAACGCTAGAATAATAATATGTTCTGCTTAAGTGTGAGGGAATCGTAATAAAGTTTATTGCCTTTGGTAGAAATGAAGAAGAAGAGCTGCAATGCTGTGCAAAAATCACCCTTTTTGCTAATTTATGCTAATTATTTTCTATGAAGAACATGGGTTGCTCTTCTTAAGCAGAAAATTGCCAATTATTAGTATGCGATAATATTTGCAATCGTACAAAGTATGCCTACCTATTACTTTTGGCCATATTTGAGTAGGATGGTGTAAAAGATTGGATAATATACGTAGTATTGGCAATCCCCAGTACTATCTCATCTCACTACTTGGCTCAAAGCAAAACTGAGATAAGATGAAGGGGTAGAGGCAAAGACTAATCAAATCTTCAAAATTAATATAGTTAACCTATTAACATTAAAGGCAATTGAATTAGAATTGAAATTCGATTGAATTCACCTGACCACTGAGTGATTCTGACTAGTCTTTTGATTCAGAATTGTGCCAGAAGCATTATGTATGTACTTCAAGGTTTTCCTCCTAGATCATCAAGGGTGTAGGCCTATGTAGTTATTATTTTCTTGTCAACCGTTGAGTCATGTTCATACAGTCGTTTCATAAAGAAGAAGAAGGACGAATGCATGTTGTACAACGTATTCGTCACATTTTCCTCACATATAAACAATAGTGTACTTTCTGTCGTGTATATTTTATGTGGGCTATACATTTGGTATGTCTGTCTGAGCAAAGCATACAATTCTAAATGAAATTCGTGGAAATAATTGTGCCTACTAAGTTTTTCTTTAAAATATTCATTAATACGTAATGAAAATGATCCCCAAATCCTCCAACCGTTTTTGCTTTCTGCATGAAGCTACCTACCTAGGCATATAGGAAGACATTTGTATAACTTTACAGAGATTTTAGGTACTTAAACAATAATATGAATATGCCTATATAAATAACGTATGAAATGATATGTAGCATACTAAATAACAGCTAAAATATATAAACCAGAACAGAATCTCAGTGTGAATGGTCAGAATATACAGTAAAGGGGAAGATAATTGGATATTATGTAGGAATCAAAATAAAAGTATAACGGAACGGATTATTCAATCTGTGTAAAATAACTTTATTTGCGTAACAATGTCTTCATAAATAGTTTCTTCTTCTCCAACTGCTACATTGTTGCTGTTAAAGTAAAGTAATGCTTGAGCTGCGCCTGAACGTGTTCTGTTCTCCTTTTTACCAAATAAATGCTGTATTACTAATAGTACACACTTTATAATAATATAGTTGAATTGTGAATGAAGAGATGCATAATATTATATCTATTCTGTATTACTTAAGTACTGTATCTCTATCGAGGAGAGGAAAAGATGCGTGAGTTTATTTTTAGCCTGGGGATGGGAACTCGTTAGAATTACTTGCATATAAAAAGCAAATGCCGATATTGTACATACAGAGTACAGAGTCAGACAAAGATAGACAAGTTGGGTATAAACGGACAAGTACCTACTTACTACAAAACTCTAACCTACCTAGTTATTACTCATAATGATATCAGCAGCATTTCCATTCCTTCCTCTTCAACTCAACTTAGACTTGACGACCAATTTTCATGCGTGAATGACAGGGAGAGATTTCAATCTGGTCGGCTGCTGCGGTGTATTATACTATTCTGTGGCAAAATGAACTAAATTAGGTCAGTCATGCTTTCTGTATTGTAACATGAGTGAGCAAGAACAAAGGAAAGCAAGGACTGATCTGATCGTTAGCATTTCTGATAATATAAAGATACATATTACTTATCTCTAGGTTTGAACTATGTAAAGTTTATACAATTCAGAACAGTAACAAGTATGTAACAGCTAACAGGAGAGAGCCAACTATTTTTTAGACACCATACATTACACTGCATAGTTGAATACGAGAAATAGAAATAAATTATTGTACATGAAGATCTCAAATCTCAAGAAATAAAATACTTAAGATTTGAGAGAGTAATACAAATACATGTACATACATACATGTGGCAACATAGAACAACTAATATAATGTGCACAACCAAACCAAACCACTAATGATAGCCCTCTTATTCTTCGAGTATATAATATTTTAAAAATTACGAGCATTATTACTAGTACTTCGGTACGGGTTTAGGTTACATTATATTATAGGATAGAGTAAAAAATAGTAATAATACCTGTCTACTATGAATCTTAGATACAGAAATGTAAGAAAACCTACGTAGACATCTCCATTAGTATCTATTACCTAAGTATATTTTGGTTTAGAGTTTTTGTAGTACATTTGTAGGTAGTCTAGGTATTGAAAATTATACAACGCATAAGATAAGTTGTAAGGTAGTAGGTACGGAAGGTTCGGCATTTATTGACTTTACCTTTACTTTTATGCCTATTTGGAAAAACAAACAATTTTGGTCTGATCTGATTGAGCCATTAGCATAGCAGAACGTATACGAACTCTGTGATCCGTCTACCTGCCTTTTTCTGATTGTTGGATATCGAATTGACTTTTACGGATATTTTTTATATGTGTACGTATTATGTTACTATAGACAGACAGGTTCAGTACAAGCATGATTATCTTCCGTGTTCTAGTTCTAGTAAAACACTGTACTACCATGGAAAATAGTATAGTAGTAGTATTAGTAGTAGTGAATGCTTTCCTACTATACGGTACTCTCTTCCTTATGTAGTAAGTAATAGTGCTATAATAGTATAGTGAAAATGTTTCATTTTCCATTACACAATGATGCTTATCTGTTCTCTGAACTGTTATTTATATATTTGCAGTTTCTTCAAAAATTGCATGCGAGGATGAAGAAATGCGGGTGGATATCGCTGGCTCACATCAATTCAACGAAGCGTATCTCCAAGGATTGAAAAACTATCCTGGTAAGCCATCATATTATTTATCATTTTTAAATACAGTTTCCCCAGTTTTATGCACGATCATAATACTTACTCGTAAACACCATCGGCACTTATACTACCTTAATACATTACATTATTACATACAATTATGTACCATGTAGTACAATTAAAAATGCACATATAAATTCCTACGTCATTAAAGTGCAAAGTTTACTATAGTATTGTATTCCCAATAAATTAACTAAAGGGATGGGCTTTTTGGATAGAGATGACTGATTCCTACTTCAGTTCAAATCATGCTGTTATTATAGCCCTTTGTACTGAGATTATGAGTAAACTGACGATGTGATATGATGCTTTAAAAACATGCTATGTTATTAATTCTACGGCGAGCCAACATTGTTTTACTATCTACTTAATACCTTAAATAAATATTTGGTATCCATCATGTTAAGACAACCTTGTTCCTCTGCCTACAAAATGTAAGTACCATCAGCAATGTTGGTACAATTTTCTGTTTGACATGAGTATACCTATTACCTATGCATATGTGATTCTAATTTGTAAATAATTTTGCCAAAATGTAAAATACTAGTGTAATACAATCTGCTCTAGTATGCATAATATAGCCTTATTCGAGGCACTGTTACTATGTACTCGTATGAACCACACGATCAGCGTTTTGATCAAATATTTCCTGTTCGTGAACTGAACTGAACGTAGAAAATGCATTGATAGAGTTCATAACCTCTTCTGCATTTTAAGAAACAATTTTTATCCCATTTACCTGCCATGACATAAGTTGTTCCAATTGTTTAAAGTTTAGACTTTTGTTACAGTAACAATAACAATAGTTACATTACATAACAATTTACAATGTATACATTATAGCAGACCCAGACACATTTTATATCATTTTCTACTCATTGTCCTCTATAGTAAACTAAGTATTTACTACAACAATTTTTGATGTAAAAATTGCATAACATAGTACTTACAATTTACAATAGCTATTACATAATGTCCGTATTTTGTTTATGACTTAGTAGTAAGATTATCACTGTGAATCTTTTATAAAAAGCTCCAATATGGTGGGTAATAATGAAAAGATTGTGCACCTATGTTCACTCATTCTACTCATGAATTGATAAATTACTTATTTTATAACTATAACACAAGTAAGGACCATAATTATCATTACAATAATAAATTATTTATTACATGTATTTGCATTACTGTAACATACCGTAGTATGTAATACATATATCACATCACAGGGCAGTTAATAATATTATCTTCCCGATTGCAATTGGTGCAGTAGAAAACTTCATGATAGAAAATAAAGTAGACAAGACAACACACTCACAAAGATAATATGTGGGAATCATTAACTTATTTTAACAGTGCCTTTAACCATTAGTTTCAGTTTTGCTTGATATTTCCGACCTCGACTTGTTCTTGAGGAAATAGAAAGCTGAAAGCTTTAATGTTTACTCTATGATTAGCACCTTAATACCGTAATATGTACTTGTGTATCTATCTGTGTCTTTATACGGTGTTTACAACAGCGTTACCTTACCTTACCCTTATCTTAGCTCTTCTCTTAGAGGCTAACTTCATATGGATGTACAAACAGACACATGTATTATCTTTACAGAAAAACTATTTGTTTTAATAATACTAAACCACACTTAGCCACACTACTGTACATTGTGTACTGTCTAAGTGCATTATCAGTTACTTGCTCATTCCAATTCCTCTATACACACAAATCCCTTTAATAAGTATAACTGTCTATTCATTTAGCAAAAATTTATTTCATTATTGCGCACTTAATGCATACAATATAGACATAAGATGTTAATGGATGAATTTTGTAACACGTTTTACTACGTGTGCGAGATACCTAGGCATACAAACACTACACCATGCATATGTTAAAAGCAAAACATCCTGTCAGAATATTTGATATCAGTATTATACTCTGTTGTCTGTTGATAGTATTGTAAAGATGAATACTGAATTACTGAAGAATATTTTGTCATGTTTTGAGTTCAGGAAAGTTGATGCTTTTTTAAAAGTCTAAAAGGTGCATCTTTTTTGATAGGAGGATTGTGCCTTTAAATAAATGGCTGCCTCTGCAAGCAAAAAGTCTGTATTATTTTTGAGCCTAAAACTGCAGGAACCTCTTCTGCTGTAGTGAACACGAATGGACGCAAGTTGTTGCATATTTCAATTTGAAGGCATTTCCAAGTAATTTAAGTTTTGCAGTGTGTCAAGTCAGGGTTTGTCTTTGTTGAAAATATAGTTTTTCTGGTTGAAATCTCCCAGTGAATACATGATGACATGCAGGATTCGCAACTTCTTGCGGTCATGATATCGAGGTCGGAAACATCGGTTCACCATTCTCTGTGCAATGCTAGCTATTCTTGTTAGAGTTTGCTGAGTAGAAAACTCAACAAACATTTTCCCATTGAAACACCTACACGAAATTTGAAGGAACAATAAGATCTACTCATCTACCCTCCAATGCTAATTTTATGGGTTACAGAGACACACCATAGCAAACCAGACTAATGTAGCTAAAAGCCATTCAGATTTGCACTTACTTACATTCACCCATTATATTATTTACAATCTACATAGACTTGTGGTCTTTCCTTCATATATTTAGTGTGTTTAAATTTAGTTAGGGATAAATAACATGCAAATTAATGCTCTTCGTGTAGCTACTTAACACAATGTCCTACTATAGATGGATGTAAGTAGTTATGTACTACAAGTAGTGTCTATGCTATTTGGACATGCCAAGATAATCCAATCCACCTACTAAACTATAGAGGTACACACAACACACGGTACCTAGATTACTATTTCTCTGTTGGATTGGATTTCATTAAAACAAATTCTCACTCACTTCAACAACAAAAATAACTGCGAGTCATTCCAAGTTTCTTGGCTCATCAACATGATTCACGTACATGAGAATAATTTCTGCTATACATGTTACCTATGCATTCAGTCGTATAATACATATAAAATGTAGCTACTACTACTATCATGCTAGTTTATAGCTGATGTTAATGTTTTATTGGAAGATTGGAGCATGGTTCAGGTGCAAATCCAAGCCAATGTTTGAATTGACTCCAATTTAACAGAGAAGCATACAAAATGCGGTTCGTTGCACTACTTTTACCTTTTCAGGTGCTAAAATACATGTCATGAACTACGAAAAAGCTATTTAGGATCAATAGTTTGTATGTATAATGTGCTGTAGTGTACTAATGGAGAAAATTTCAATGTTTTTATCCTCAATAAGTTTTCTTAACCACGTTTGCGGCAACGGAGTTAAATTTTCTAATGAGTCCTAGTTTACATTTTATAGGTACAGTACAGTGTACATACAGTACATTTAGTGTGTTCTACATGAACGCTTAATTTAACCCCGCTACAGATACAGCATACATCCAAAACCTCAAATTACTAAAATCATTTCACGGTTGATTAAAGCTGATTATAATGTAAATGTAAAAGTACATAATAATTGGGTTTTAAATGCTGACTTAAATTGTACAATTCCTCCAACATGTTTCCCCTAATGTTAAAGTTAATTGGCATACGACCGCAAGTCCATTAGTTTGGTTGTATTGTATAAATGAATCAATCAAACATGAATCTCTACAAAAAAGCCGCTTTACTACAAGTGAGCAAAGGCAATTAGGTACAATTACCTTCTATAAAAACAAGAGAGGTACATTACCAGCTTACAGGCTTTAGGGTTTGATTTGGTGGGCGTGTGTTATGTCAAAAAATTGTTAAAGATGCTTTGGGCCTTAATTCAGGATGGCACGCTATCTGTAAAATATGTAGGTATGGCAAGGCATGGTATCAGTTCCCAGTTACTTACCTTACCTTACATACTTTCGGCAATTATTTTGTAGTTGTTTTTGAATATCTAGACACTGTACTGGGTCAACGAGTAGGGAGGGTGGGCATAATAAGTTTGATATGATCGACCTAATTAATTTAGATATTTTTATTGACCTAATTTGTTTTGTTTGTGTAGATGCCTCATGTCGACCGAAGAGACTCGAGGATGGCCACCTCCAATTCCGTTTATCTCTGAAAGACTTTTACCGCTGTGGGACAACGCAGATACTCAATAAAATAACGGTAAGCCATATTTGCGTGTTACTATGAGAGAGATGTGTACGATATTATCCGTTAGCTTGCTTACTTGCATACTGTGCTATTGCCTCCGCGGTTTCACCTATTTATTATCTTGTTCCCACCATTAAACCGATCTTCCCTCTAACTCTTAACTAACAAATGCAAAATACTGCATTTATATAAGGTAAAAACGTAAATGGTAAACGTATGATATAATCCTTATATCCCACGTTGGTTTGTATCTTTATCTTTATGCTAGTTTGTTTGTCTCTTTTTATCTCAAATGTAATGTTCGTGTTTTGTTGTTTGGGGCTTTAATCTACTATGTTGGGTTACAGGGCTTGGTTTATTGTCATAGCTGTTCTGTGGAAAAATGCTAAATAGCAACCATAGAGGATTTTGTTTAGATATGAATGCCATTAGGCTAACTCTCTCGGTTAGTTGCTCACTTTATTGTAAATATCCTTTGTTCGTCTTGTAAACTAGGTTTTTGTCTAACTAGAGTGCATATAGTTTACTGTTTTGAATTTGCATCGCATAGGGTATACTGTAGCTTGTAGGTAAACTTAGATTACCATAACGTATTACAATTACACGAGCACAGTACAGTGCAATTGACATTGACACTAACTAAACTAAATTGCATGTGAGCTGAGTGAACTAAACATAAAGCTCACTCGGCTAAAAATTATCTCCAACTTTGCTCAGCTGTTAATACTGATAAATGTGGGAAAAGTATTGATGACACTTATTATACAAGACAGAAAGGAAATCAAAGGTGAGCATTATATTACGCGTAGTATCTATATATTAAAAAATGCAAATAGAATAGGAACTGGGAGGTATCTCCTTTAGAATTATTTACACTATTACTTATAGTAAGAATACATAGGTGCATAAGGTGCAACTTTACATTGTATAGTAGAAGTAGTGAACAATGATCTGATCTCAACTTAATTCTTGTTTGTGAGAATAGAAAACGGTACTGTAGCGAGTTGAGTGCTCATCTGACATTTTATTCCACCGAAGTTACATAACAATAAAGAATGTCATGTAGAATGTACACAAAACAAAACATACATAAACATACAAATTACTTACGCCTTATCTATTATAAGTAAATTTCTTGTGATTTACGACTACAAAGTATAAAATGCATGTTAGTTATTATGGTATGCGTATGCCTTCTTCGAAATAAAGTCACCCTCATCTATTTACTCGTCTTCTGTCTTGTTGGTTGTTTGTAACCAATTATCTTTCTAACAATACGTAGCTAATTTAATGCAAGACAACGGGACACAACACTTAACTTACTAGTTAAGTAACTATCTATAGAATTCTTTATTACCTTTTGATACCTCCCTGTCATTTGATTAGATTCTTTCGTAGTTTTATCTTGTTTTCCTACTGTATATGTCTACACACAGACGATTGTATTATTAAACTGTCAAACTAACATTAATTTGTATAGTATTTAGCTATTTGCGCAACAAATAAACGAGAATATCCTTTATATTTCCTTCGTGACACGTAAAACAAATCCTAACACTAACTCCAACATCCACATTAACTGTTAAGGATCATTTTTAACGAGCTATAGCTTATACCTGCCTTTCTTTCTCCCGAGAGGAAATATAATATCCACTTATTCAATTTTAAATGCACTTAATGTGTAGTAGCAATTAACAAAAATATTGTATCATTTCCGTTGATATTTCTTGGGTGAACAAACACAAACGTCAACAGAAACATAATGTAAGCAAACATATCCACGGAAGGGAGGAATTGGAAAAATACAACTCTGCGGTCAAATATCTTTTAAACCGAAGTGCAAAAACTAACAATAAAGTTGATTGTTTACATTCCATATTGGGATTTTGGCCTGACGTAATTACGAGAGGTTTGATGAGAAAATATCATTTTTACTATCGTGCGTAAAAAATTTTCGCCCTTAGTTTGCAAAAATTAGTAATAAAACGCATAGGAGTAGGAGCAAGCATTATTATTCGCATTTCCGTAACCGGCCAATTCCGGTTCTCTTAAGCTTATCCTTAACTAGTCGAATAGTTTTTTAAGGTAGACTAGTAGACTGTATGTCGAAGGTAGTTAGGTGGGCTTATATCCTGTAAATTATTTGCAGACTCTGATTGTTAAACTTTTTATAAGTAGTATTGATGGATTTTTTGTAGGCTCCTAGTTAAATAGTGTATTCTTCAATCCATCATAATCAAAATACAATAATTACCCATGTCATTCAAGTGGGATGTGTAGTTGTAGCAGTAGCAGTAAGCATATAACTAGGTAAGTATGCGTATGTGCAATTTTCCTGTGTATCATAATAGACTTGTAATGACCAGAGAGCAAAGCAGAAAAGAGCAGACCAAACCAAACCACATCACAGTCTACTTGAACAGAAGAACTTTTTATTAAGTTTAGTCAACTACGTGCTCTCATGGTGGGAGTTAATGCGGCGTAAGATAGTGCACACATGGTGAACAATTCTACACAATTACACGTGTTCCTCAATGCTCCTAGCAATAAAAAGAATCACATCACACCAACAAAATGCAATGCTTTTGGTTCGTCGGTTGGGAAGTTAGGTTGGGAGTAGAACAGTAGATTACATTTGGAGCACAATAATATTGTTCAATAATATCTGTACTTTTGTCTATGCGTGAACGAGGAAGCAAAATAAAGTGTAAACTTGATCTACAATCTACATCTGCATGCACACATACACATTTATAGACACCAAAATACATAATATGTAGCACATATTTATTTTTTATGTCCCATCTGTGCTTTTGTTACTGCAAAGGCTCTCTAGATAAGATTTTTGCCCATACATACAAGATAATACACGATAGAATATTTCTAAACGTCTATTTATACTACCTACCTTGTGTTCTAGTAGGAAATCTCAATCTTTCTTTAATTTGAATTGCATCTAACATACGTCAATTTATACGTAATCCAATATTAAACAAATCAGTAAATGCTGTGTACAAATAAGTATCTATTATATTTAGGTACCTAATGCTATATGCAAATGAAAATTATACATTAATTCATATTGATATGTAATAAAATTACATAATCTTTGGCATAATTTGCAAATGTTCCTTATTACCACTTAACTAAGCTTACTATATCCTACTGTCAATATTATAATCATGTCATGTTTTAGGCAGTAGTGTAACAATCCTTATTCTGGTACATTTACAGACGACAGAGTAATGTAAATAATTTGTATGTGAAAAATAAAAAGAACGAACAGTCAAGTAAATTGTAAGAACTAACATAATATGTACACTTATGGTAGACACTTTAAATAAATTGCATACCTACAAGTATTTATAGAACTGCACTCAAGTATAATTTGGCAAATATAAAGAAGGCAGTAAACAGACAAATTTTCTAACCTGGCTTGGCTTGGGAACTGTTGTCTATGAAATGCATTCTGTGAGAACGCAATGATAATGAGAATTTTAGTGTTTTTCCACTGTAAATTGCCTCAAAACCGACAAGTTCAATGTGAATGTAGGTTATTGGTTAAGGAGAGTGGGGACGAATGATTATGCACATAGATAGACATAGATATTAGCACTGTAACGGTTGTTAAAATGCATTCAGTTGGCTTTGGCTTGGGATAGATCCAATCCGTCCCTATGCATTGTCTTGTCTTTCATGTCTTCTTTCTTTGCTTTGGTGGGGATCTTTCCGTTGAGTCAAGTCAGTCACTCAAGTCAGTTCAGCTGTTTGAAGAAATATTAAAATTCAGTCAACAGTGTCATTCTTGCCATGTGGAGGAAGCGTAAAAGATAAGCAAGCAAAATCTTCAGCTCTTCTGTTCTGCTAGATGTATGTGTATAAAATGAATGTAATTGTGTGCATAATATTATAATAGTAGGCAAAGGTAACTCTTTCTTAAGTCCTACCCTTTCTTTAACATTTACCGAAATAGGACCGAAACGTGGCTTTGAATTTCATAAAGCTAAAGCCATAAGTTTACATTTTGACGTTACGGTATACTTATCTTATTATTTAACTTGCCAACAGTGGGTCATCTTTACTATACACTAATATTACATCTGTCTTTATTGTTACACCAGTAACTCTCGAGAGGATTGCATTTAAACTGTTAAATTTTTCTTCGTAAGCAGCATTAGTAGAACAGCATCCATCATATCATGGTGATGCAGATACTGTACATATAATATGTAATTGGTCATTATTTTACACATCATGCATGTACAAAGTTTGTAAGTGCTAGTGGAGCTAGGTGGAGTTTATTTAGATGTAGGTACATGTATTACAGACGAGACAACCTAAAACCTAAACCATCATGCAAAGGTACCATACTCCTACTTACTTAAGTTGTTATATTTTACTATTATCTTTAACAGACAGAAAATTAATATGGCCAAGTGCCATAAATAATCAGCTAGTAGAAATCTCCACCGTACCATCATAATAATATAATATAAGTACCCTTGCCCAGGGTAGGCATAAAATATACACTGTGCATGGATGCCACAGATTACAGTAGAAATTGTAGATTTTGGATAACTTTGCATAGGGGTAATAAATTTCTGAAAAAATACATAGTATTATGGTACATGCGAGTATAAACGACACACAACATCCAAATCTCATTCATTCAGAATACAGACATAACTACCTAACATGTTTTACTTGCCAACTTTAAAGGCTTAGTTTTCTTTGCGATAAGGAGTATATATTTTAGAAGATTATGGCAGTATTTTACTTTTCACGACCATATAGCTTAATATTGCTAAAAGCTATATTAGCAACATAAGCCTTTGGAATGGGCTTGCTTGATATAATAGAAACTCAGCATAAGCGTAGATTATAATTTTCTCCTATCCAACTCGCTTCAGATCTTATATAGTAGATACTAAAAGGCAGTCCTATACCTTAAATATAAAGATAGATAATCTCTAAATAAAGTTTTACGACATTTTCTCAATTTAATTGGATGTTATAACCTTAGCAATAGCTAATTGCCATAATTACCTGGTTTATATCAAACATTAGGGTTTATCCGTTTATCTTTTATAAGAAACAATTGAATCTATGTAAATATACATCTTTGGGTTGAAATACTAAAAAAGGATGTACATTATTTGTTTGTGAAGTAAACACAGTAAATGCTTTGTATATATCTATTGCAAATGTATACATCTATTGCAAATGGCTTAATCTTCTATGTAAACGGCAATTATCCTATTATCTGAATTTATACATTAGCAGTACTTAATAAATACACCTATCAAAAGAGATAATCTAAAGAGTTTTATGACCTTTCCTATTCATAATACAATTAGCCATTATGCATAGAGGTTTCAATAACTTAATAATGTAACTTTGAAGCTCATTAGGTAAAAATTGATTAACATCACAACTGTCATGTCAGTCGTAACATAAATAGAGGATGAGTCTCGTTACATAAACGTACGACAGAAACATCTCCATAAAATGTTTGCATTTTTTGTTGCTGTAATAGAATAGACGAGACCAGGAGGACAAGCATTGTGTAGTGAACTGAACTTGTAATGGGATTTGGCTTTGTGGTGTTTGTGTCGTGGGTTTTGAATAGTGCATTGTGTAATTGTGTATTTAAACTTAGGACAATTAAATTAGATTGCCTGAAGTTTGTTGATTTAAAATTAAGAGTCCCGTTTTGTTGTTTTATTTGTGTAGGGCACAAGAACATTTTACAACCGCGTGGTAATCGAATCGAAAGGTGAAGAGTTTCAAGTGCTGGTCAAATGTCAACTTGGAGCCCCATCCCCGCAACTATCAGACAATCACATCAACTCCACTCTGAGAGAGAAACGTGATGTTCTTCCTGCCGGATTTCAAGAACCAGAGTAAGTTACTTTAACTTTTCTCATTCCTTACTTACGATTAGTTACAGAATGAAGAAAAGTGTCTGTTCATGTTGATTTGAACTATGGTGAGAGAGTTGAGAGTCGATTTTTACTTGCGAACATTATTTTTCATTCATTCGCAATTCGCATTGCATTCGTGGTAGTATACTGTATGTATTTAAAGTAAAGCAAGTAAAGTACCTACTAAGGGAAGCTGTACAACTGTACGCGTATGTACATAAACTAACAACTGACGCAAAACGCAACGTTATAATTTTATAACGCACCTCAGCCAATCTTACATGATTAGCAAACATAAACAACTGTTCTATATATCTTTTATATGATATGGAGGTAGATAAACTCATAGTAGTTAGTACTAGCATCATTTTATGTAGTTAAAGCGAATTTGACAGAACTCTATGCTGCAGCATATGCATATACATGTTTATGTACCCTTGTGTTGTAGTATGGATGTACATACGAGTATTATACTACTTAAATGTATTGTATAATGTATTAATGTGCTTGCATACTATAATATTTATTATTCCCTATTGTTGTATGAGATGTGATATAGTTATTATTGCGATATTAACATTGGCAGTGCTCTTCTGTGCTAAAGTTTCTTATTTGTTGTGCTTATAGTACATATAGAATACGCAGGTTGGCTTTATTTACATTACATTACAATATGTTACGTTAGCATAGACGACTAGTAATATCAACAGTAAGCAAAGCAAGCAAAGTTGAAGCACCGTTGCGAATTTTCTATTGTCATTTTTATGGCATTTGCCCTATGAATCCAGCTAAATGCAATGTAAATGTATATACTATAATAGCTCTTAGGTAAAAATTTTGCCGTTTGAGTTGCCTTTTACCAACTAAGTATAAGGCTCTCATGGCTTTACTGTCTTTTGCTTTTTTCCCCAATTTGCTTCCCAACATTTTCTAACTGAGTGGGAATAACTTTTTTACGAGAATCATGCGGGAAGTACCTTTCATGATTACTTTATTAGTTAAACTAAATGCTATGATTAGTTAACTGGATTAGATTGTTCTTATATCTCACATACATTTCCTTAATGTTTAGCTCAGTTCAATACTGTGTGTAGTGGTAGGATGTATAGTAGTATTGTAGTATCACTATTTAAATGGAAATCCACATAAAAATAAACATACAGCAATAGGTGACAGAAATAAAAATTGTTTTCCGAATACGTTGAAAGAAGGGTGGCAACTGGTTCTGGTTTGGTTGGTGCCTGATTCACCAAAAATGTAGCACCCACACAATGACTTCTTTTAGAATGAGGAAGGGATGTAGATTTTTAGAGTTATTATTACCGGGTCTAGCAATGAATTGTTTCGTAGGTCTACATCTACGTCTACAATTGTACAATTGTTAGCGGTACCTTGTTGGTGCTTTTCGGAATAGGTACTTGTTTATAAGTTTTGTGAAGGTAAATTATTTGTCATGTATTTATATACACTTTGTATTAGTATTCGTTTGTAATAAAGTTACCTACTACCTACCTATTTCAATGGATAACGATTCCATAATATTAATTAATTACATGATACTACCAAGTGCGTAGTTAATCTCATTACTAAACATATTAAGACTGATACGTAGATAAGGCAGCTCATATCCCACCTCAAGTTTTCAATTATCAGATTGTGTACAGAATCAGTCAGCATTTGGTGTACATTAACGATGTAACACATACTATGGAGCGATTGCATCGTCTTTTGATGGTATGTGCATGAATTATGTATGCATTCATATTATATGTAGCGTGGCAGCACTTGGTGATCCGATTTGGAAAATAACGCTTAGGACCTAGGTAGTACCAAAAATGCTTGCCCTAAATAAAAAGATACCTATTATATGCATGTAGTATGTGTACATAGCTTGACCGCAACACTGATTACCACGAGTCGAGGACCTCAACTCAAGGTATAAATCTTAAGATGCGCCTTTAAACTATACTAATAGCGAAAATCAATTACTATGCACAGGGAGCTCTGTAGATATGGTACTACATACAAATATGTACATACATGCTACATACCGTCGACCGTGTAGAGGTTGGCTAAAGGTTGGCTAGTGCATGCATTTTATGGCGACCTGTCTTGCGAATCATTGTAGTACTAGAAGAAATGCAATTTATATTAGGTAAATCAATCGATAAAAAATAGCCTTTGAAACAAAGACTTATTAGTAATTCACCATGAAATTGATTCGCCTTAGGCTGGGATTTACTTGTTGTTATTTTGGTACCCTATGCAATGCAAATGTGTATATTACTTTAGAGGAATATTATAGAGATGGATGTAATTTTGTATCTATTTGTTTCAGAGTGGCTACCACAGAGTCAATAGTGAAGCATGCACCAGTGCCCATGTTGGGCATGGTTGTCAGACAAGATGGTCACGTAGTTGGCCAAGAACTTCTCGTACAACCCGGTGCACCTTTGACCATGGACGTGTCGTTGGACCCCGACAGTAAAGATATTTACGGTATACTTGTCTCCCAGCTTGATGTCACAGACACGGGATCTCAATCCGAAGTTATCTTGCTCAATGGGTTAGTATGATTAGAATTTTAATAATTTTTTCTGCTTTACTATGCATATGCATTTACAAACAACTTACGGTATTATAATTTTCATCCATTTAATGTGTGCATATTGGGATAATTTTATTTAAATGTGCAAGTAAAATAAACTCACTATGTTTCTACCTTTCATTTTTAGGTGCTCTGTTGATCCTTACCTGTTCGAAAACTTTTTTACATCAGATGGGGATTTACTTACAGCCAGGTTTAGAGCCTTCAAATTCCCCGACACAAACTATGTGCTATTTAAGGGGACCGTTACAGTTTGTGTAGGTTCCTGTTCTGGGGTAAGTACACATGCCAATGTGACATGCATTAAGTGTTTCGGTTGATTACAAATAAAGGAGGATTATAAATTGTAACTTTCTTTACAGACCGATTGCAGTAATGGACAAGTGGGTTATGGGAGACGGCGAAGAAGTGTGCAAATGTCACCTTCTGAGAAGAATCGGGTGTACGAAGTAAAAATGACGACGGTATTGCGGATAGATAATTACGATCAGATTGGAAACCAACGGATTATTGGCTCAATACCCAGAGAGGAGGTGGACATTATCAGAACAGATGAAGAAGATTTCGTCCTCTCCAACAGATCATTTTACAGCAGCAATGATGCTAACAAATTAACAAGGCAAGGGGGGATAGAAGCTGATCTTCCAGGAGTATCGAAAGCATCTTTAGCCAATCTTTGTCTAACAACTTTAGCGATACTAACCACCACAATTTTTTGCTTGACCCTTTGATGAGGGTTAACACTGACTAGTCGACTAACACTGCTATTCATCACATCGTGTGTTTGTAACTTCACTTTGTACAACTAATGCATAATAAATCAACTGAGACTTTTATAACACAAACTACACTCCGTGAAATTTTACTACTAGTGCATAGTGTTTGCGAATAATAATAGTGCCTGTGATAAGGTAGAGTACACACGTTAAGTGAAAACAGAGTTTTAATTACTTAAAAACACCATAATCAATAAGACGGATAAAACGAACCTTCATTATAGATGAAATTCCTGAAATTTCACTAACATACAACACAACCCTAATTGGAAAAGAAGAAGCATTGATTTCGTACACGTAGCTGTCCGTAACTGAACTACAATATAATTGCATTTAGTGGAATCTGCTGATCCTGCATTTTGCTAATACCACTTCATGTATGTAAATCTGTGAAAGTGTGAAGGATTCGATTTGGTTGACTAACAATAATTATTTTCCAAACTGCAACTGTTCCACTAAAACGAATTGCCTACTGTGTATCACCATCACCAGAAAAATAACATTGTCACAATATTATTTAACCGAAAATAATGATATTTGTACTGATCTGTACTAACGAACTGAGCATGGATACAAAAGGAAGAATATTATGATGTATAAGATACTTAACTTTATTGTAATTATTCATGTTATATTTTGTGATATCATTTTCATATACATATACTTACAGTGCAGCGTTTTGTATTAAAGGTACTGCATTATTTAGTTCATGCACATAATGCTACTAGATTTTGCAGGCTATATATAAAATTGTCAAGCACTCATAGTATGTGTGGATTATGGAACACAATTGAATTCAAAATATTGCATCACACCTACAACTACACCAACAAAGCATATTATGATAATAAAAGATCATTTACCTTGTGAATACATAGAGCATTACATTATTATGCACCCATGCAAAAATAAAAGAATGCCAATTTCAACCTACCTTTAATCAGGTAGATAGCGTCCCGAAAACTTTTCGTTTTTTATGCTACGCTTGATTAATAAAGCAATCTTTCAATCTACACAATTGATTTCTTATTTTCTGTTGAATGATTCTCAACACATTTGTCGATATAAATTGAGGAATATATTACCTAGTATGTGCCTATATAGTATTTAAACCTTCCTAACATTAGATCAGCTTTGTTGTAACTGATCCTACACAGCAACATTTTCTCAAGTCAAATTATATTGTCATTCATGCTATTATGTCATTCTTAGTTAGCATGAAATTCCATCTAGGTCTATGGCTACATATTACTATTGTGAATTTCCAATATGTTCACCCATATAATTGTAGTTTATGTAACGAACAAAATTACATACTGTTACGGGACCCTTTTCGGCAAACACTAAATCCTTTAAGAGGGCCAGAAACTGCAAAATTATTGTCTCATAATTATCTTATTCAATTTTTGAGACTATTAAGAAAAGTGTTACTAGTCTGCAGCACAGCGATATCAATTCCTTACTAACTACCTAGGTATACTAGTTTTATTAAGGCTACATACGTACTTAACTAATAGTTTGTATTTTGTATATCTCTAGTTGTGAATACTTATGAATCTATGAAATTATAATGGTAACATTCTGTACAAAACGATAAGATATGTACAAAATATTTGTCCTGTTTCCGTGCGATATATCTGTACTCTATCAAATTGTACATCATGTTCACTATAGCGTTTTGATGTATGTGCAATCACTGAAACTTTCATCTTTAGGTGTACCAAATAGTTGTCAGGGATCATATTTTCATAAATGTGTATGTGCGCTGTGTTACATTATATCTGGTATGCGTGTAATTTCCGAAATTTTCTTTACAGCTTCTGCAACAACGAGCAATATGCACATGTTTTAGTCAGGTCTTCTAAAACATAAACAAAAGGTGCTTCAATAGGATTAAATTCCAGTATTGTTAAGGGCATATAAATTATGACGCTTTGTACTAAAGGAACTAAAGCCAAGGCAAACAAATCAGAAGACTAAAATGCTGTATTACGGGTACATACTACTAGAGATCCCTTTACAATACATTGTCTGGAGATGTTTATTGTTAGATTATGATGGGTATACTTAACAACCACTAGGTACTACATTAACAATAAGTGTACCAGACAAAGAAATAGCCAAAATCTTCCCAACAGGTGAGAAGAGCACTTTCTGGTTACTTTGTATCGTTTACGCAAGTAGATACAATTGTACAGGTAAGAGTGAGTGAAGGGAGTACTTTAGTGTTAGTATGTACTTGTTACATGAATATACATATACATAAACATATAAAAGCTACCCTGCTGCTAAACATGAAATGAAATTCAGGATCTATAGGAGCTTTGTCTTCGCCTAACCTGGTATAGTTACTCAGCCATACAATAACAACAATCCTCCAATTCTATGCAGGTAAGTTAAAACACGTAACACACCACAACCCCTTTGCATTTCTTGTTGCACCTTGCACCGCTTGCACCCCTCAATTCAACGTCTATGTATTTGTATGTGCTACGGTGGGATAGATAGCTTTTAAGCTTATACACCTCATATCCAAGATTCCATCTTTCTCCTGCTGCATTCCATTCTTTTCCTATGTTATGTACCTTAACACTACCACCACCACAGTTTAACAGAAAAACTACACAAGTGCAGCCATCGAATTAGTTAATTTTCTTTATTTTGTCTAATTGAGATTGCAGGAAAATAAAAGTAAATTCTATTTAATCAAAATGGACTGTGTAGATATATTTTATTGTATTAATCCCCCAGATCTCCCACCCCCACCACCACTACCTGCATTTATGTCAGATGTGATCTTACTCAACAAACTAAATGACACACTTCAAACACAAAGTTGTGACCTTTGCTCCTGGGCATCCCCAATTCTGGAGCAGTCAGGAAATAATCTTGTTTCATTAACATCTCTTCTTGTAATTGTTGCCATTTCATCTGCATTTGTTGGTGCAGGAATTACGGGAGCTATCTTAAGTTTTAAAAGGTAAATATTCCCATTAGTAGCTTACTGTTATGTACTTAATAAGGAAGATTGTAGATGTTAAAGATTTTGGAAATTAATTGGCTGTAACCAAATTAAGATGTTATGGTATTGTGCAGCATGCAGAAACA
Organism: Tomocerus mixtus; assembly: GCA_034694165.1. Taxonomy (NCBI): domain Eukaryota; kingdom Metazoa; phylum Arthropoda; class Collembola; order Entomobryomorpha; family Tomoceridae; genus Tomocerus; species Tomocerus mixtus. The sequence continues at coordinate 45,518 of JAQFYC010000744.1, forward strand.
ATTCTCTAACAGTTACAATTTAATTTCAGATTAAGAAATCGAAAGTTTGAAGAAGCTCCCGATTCTGTAAGACATTTGGCTCGCAAATGTAATGATTCAAATCATCCAGCACCCTCATCAGCATCTTCCTTTACAACAACAGTTTTGTCCGAAAATACGTACTGCGAAGGACCGTACAACGATAAAGACTCTTCAAACAATATCTATGCTGAACTTCATAGTGGCAATTCGTAAGTGCATTCACTTTTCTAGGTAATGAGATTGCTTCATTAAATAATTCAAATATTAACAAATTCAATTACATATTCCAGAGGTGGAATATGGTCGCGACCTCCGATTCCTCCCCCAGTTGAAAATTGTTATCTAGAACTCAATGATCTGCAGGATACTTGCAGACAGTGTACGCCACAGCAGTCTACATCCGAATACTCACCACCCAGCTCAGCTTACTATTCGGATTTAGATTTGGGAAGACATGTTGCAAGACCGTTGTAATTATTTAGTTCGTAAAGGATTGTGGGCTTTAAGTGTAATACTCATTGAAAATATTGTTTTATGCGAATTGTTAAAAATATTTATAAGAAATGCAATTATATGTATTATAAATCATTTACAAGGTGTTTGTTAAAGTAATAAGTTGGGTAGTTGGAAACGGTGCGGTGTCATTTATGTTGCATGTACTACTTATATCATCCTTGTATTATATTATATATTATGCAAGTTGTATATGCGTTATGGAAGGAAGCGCAACAAGTACAGTTCAAGTGTCGAGACGAGAATAGGTGCCTTTGCGATAAAGTCGCATAATTACAATTAGTTGCAGAAAGTGAATTTGTATCAGCAAAAGTGCCTAATTGTTTTCTTTGGTATTCGTTTAAGTTCTACATACATAAATAGGTACATAGTACATAAATTTTGAGTAAAGTGTACTAAATACGTACAAAATGATTGCACACCTAGTATTTACGGATGTAAAATGGTGGATCATAAAAATGAAATTAAAATACTTTTCTGTCCTTTAACGAAGTACCCAGTATATATTATGGTATATAATATGACAATTACGAGTAGACCAGAGACAATACGTGAAGTATATTTTTAGAAAGCAAATTCTCACAAAAAATTCTATCTATATAACATGGCCAACTTAGCTTTCTACGCATCAGAGACATAATTATAATATTATACCTTTTCCATCTCTGGTACAGACTTGATCATAATTTCATTGCTTGTATATTCGTATTTTTGTATGTAACATGATACATACTACATTTTATGTGACAAGCTAGATAATCTTTAAGCGTTACGTTTTGCTATTTTAGATAATTTGTAATAGAGATGGACATGCTTGTTGACTATATAAGTGTAGCTTTAATAGAATAGTAAAAATATAATTATAAAATGTAGCGACAAAGCATGTTACTGTATTACCGTATCTCTGTACTCTATATTGTCTGTATATGTGTATAATATGAATAAATGTATCTACAGGATGACAATAAAATACACTGCCGCAGTACACAATTGCGAAGCAGATAAAGAACACAATATTGATTTAGTTGTTATTAATTTGTTTAAGGTTACCTTGACGAGTATATAAGTAAAACTTTCTAGATGTACTTGAAAACGGCTCACTCAGATAGGACGTTAA
>JAQFYC010000745.1:0-47164 GCA_034694165.1 Tomocerus mixtus
CGGGATGGTCCCGGGCAGGTCCTGCCTGCCTGCCCGGGACCTAGGGTCCCGCGGTCCCGAAGAAATCGCATGCGCGATCGTTCGCAGAGTCATCGCCCCAGCCCTATAATAGGTAGAAAATTATTATTAAACTTCAGAGATGATGACCCAAACTATCGATAGGAAAATGACAATTTTATAATAAACGGTTTTAAAAAGTACTATACTAACCACTGCTCTTTTAATATGTCAAGGCATATTACTCCTGTTTGCGACGAAATGTTGGGGTGCCACACCTTTGTTATGAAAGTTATCTATAAAAATAACAAACATAATAAATATTTTGATATTTAAATGAATCTGCAATTCAATGTTTATTACAAAAACACCTACTTTTGTTGTATGATAATTCCAAGGTGGTATATGATCATGGATGTCAAATATGTGGAATTTATATTACACAGAGTAAAAGTTACCAGTCATCATAATTATCAATTAATTATCGTATTGTAATACTAACCTTAGGAGGCATAAAAGGATAGTTTTTTGGCAGAACGATATGAAGGTCAAATATACCCCCTTCGTAAGGCGTATCAACAGGGCCGGAAATTTTACCCTTCAAATAGTCCCAACGATCATCGACCATAGCTATACTCATACTCGGCTATAAGATAAAAATAGTATGTATTAGTCAATTAGTCAATACTTAATTACTATATTACTTACTATATCCACAATCACCCAAATATGATCTAGTTGATAGTATAGACAAATTACATATTACGTCAAATTATGAATTAATAAATTAGTTTATAAAAAGAAAAGAAAATGCTGCGTATTGTTGATTGTATTGGCAATAAATATATAGTTTACGAGTAATTATTAAGTTATTATTGATGAACATTGCATTACTGTCAACTGTTGTACAACCAACAAATTGCGTCAACCGTGTCCATCAACAATCATCAGTTGACAGTCAGTAATACAAATGGAAATTAAACATTAAAACCTTACATCGGCCGCTTGGACTATTTCCCGGATGTCAATTTTAGCTCGACGGCATGCCATAGACTCCATTATCTTGAAATTACGATAGGGAACTGGCAATAAAAAATTAAATGTAATCACAGTATAAAAAGTGAAATTCTGAGAGCAAGACTCAATTTGTAAAAGTGGAGAGAGGAGAGGAACAAAAGCAACGCGCTCGGTGAGTTGTGTTTCGTGCAAGGCAATGCAATGCAATGGCGCTTCTGGAGGCTGGAGCCGGCCATGCCGAATTTCGGTATCTTCTTTTCTAGTATATCTATGACTCGATACAATTTGCTGGCTGATATATCTGATGGTTCACAACTCACTATTTAGGTCCATAATATAGTTTCTCTAATTTCAAGTACATCGACTTAAGAATTGTATTTAATTGCAATAATAAAATTGTTATAGTAGCTCTAGCTAGAGCTAGATATTAATATTATGCAAATATACGACGAATCTTTCATAATTTTGTCTGCTGTTTTATATCGGTTGACTTTTTATTTTTTATCATTTAATAGTGAATATTTTATTACATTAGTATCAGTATGCAATTTGAACCTAATATCTACAAATATAGTTATAATTACATTATATATAGGTACTTATTATTTACATATCTTTCTAGTTAATATTATAAATCAACTTAAACAAAAACTTCACAGTCTTTAGAAATATTTCCTACAGTCGGTGTGGCCAATTGTGGTCCAGTTGAGCTGATATTGTTATCAGGATTTTTGGAGCAATCCCTTGGTGATACAGAAATGGATCCGTTTTCGTTGTAGCTCCCGATACTACTGCTACTTTCACTGTTACATGGATCTGAATTATCTGCACAGTTACTGTCTTTATTATAAGAGATTCGACTATTAACATGATCATTTGTTGCATTATCTCCCAGCATGAATAGCTGTGCAGAAGAATCGAATTCATCTGAGTTGTCGTTTTTCGTGGATCTTCGTAAATTATGGGCTTCCAAATCGGAAGCAGAAACGGTGATTTCGTTGGCGTGGATAAAATCATCTTCATTATAGGATCCACGCTCATCATAGCCGTCGTCATTGTCATTGGCTTCGTATGCAGTGTGAGAATTCGGTTGCTTTGTTGGTATATGATTGAAACTGCCACTGCCGCTCCCACTTTGTCCTTCGTCGTCCAGCGAGTTAGTGACAACTGCGTTCTGTCTCGTCATCCCCAAGGATATTTTTCTAGAGCGATCGCTTACTAGGCTACTGGAATTGCTGACAGAGGTAATTAGCGGAGGAAGTGATCTCTCCGAATCCAGTTTTTCGACCTGGCATTCATCTGGTGTTGGGGGTAACGGTAAGGAAGAAGGATAATTGTGAATACTCGGAGTAGTTTGTTGTGCATTGTAGGAGAAGCGGTAGTGAGGTGGTGGTGTTGGTCCAACGGTGCTCAAGTGGTTCATTTTATTGTAATCGTCTTTGGACTCATTTATTTCGGCTATTGTCATGTAGGGCTCTTCGTCAATACTATTCTCTTGTGAAAGGGCGTTTTCTAATTCGTGAATCACAGCTGCGGCGGTCAAATCTTCAAGAAAATTGTCGTCATGTCGGGAGACATGGAATTTATTTTGCTTATTCCCATTCCCATGACCGCTGCCCCAATCAGATTTATTGCTGTGTGCACTGTGGTTGTGCGAAGGTGTACCTGTGACCGCTGGCAGTTGGGGAAGGTCTTCTTGTGGTGGTGGTGGAGAAGGTTTCCTTCCGAAAATGGAAGTAGTTGTTGGATAGTTGGAGCTTCGGGACGAGCGAGTTGTGGAACTCGTAGAATATGGGCTTCCATCGTTTTCTGCAATTGGTGTCAGTATGGGATGACTTGCTGATTCGTCATATGGCGGAGGAGGAGGACTGGTGTTTTTACTGCTTTTACTGCTACTTCCCCCTGTGGGGCTGGTATTTCCATCTCCTTTGTTGCCTACATTTGGACGTGCACTGGTGGATTTTCCAGGTGGAGACGCTGGAGTTTTAGATATCGTTGGGACGCTTTCGTTTCTTTGTGAAGGACTGTTTGGAGGAAATGGTCCTGAGTACTGAGGGTTTGTAATCGCTCCATTTGGAGAGCCATTGCTATTGTACGGGGCGTTGTATTGAGCCCTTCCTGGTTTATCACTTGGGGCTGCGGTCATTAAGTTCAATTGATTCTCTTTTGCCACATCTGGAGTTGGAACTCGTGGTCTAGAGAAAATTAATCCATTAAATTAAACTTCAATGACCATGATAAATGTATTTTTCAGCTGTAGGACTCAAAGTTGTTCTAATTATTTACCGTGAATGAGGTTGTGGCATCAGGGAGGACATTCCGTCTTTTCCAACTCCTAGAGAACCGTTCAAAGGCTTCCCAATTCCACCTGGGGGAACCCTTGGTGCGGTTTTGTCCTTGCTTGAGCGACGATTCATAAGTCTATCGTACAAAGACAAGCGGTGGTGACCTGCTGCCCCCTGAGGATACCCGCTTGGTATTTGTCCATTTGCTTGTAATCTGTTTCTGAAGAGACTTGAAGAGCTAGATGTAGAACGGAAGCTTTCCACTCGTGACATTTGCCTCTGTAGCCAATTTTTGCGACTGTCTGCCAGTGGAGAATCGGTTACGCACTCCTATTTAATAGAAATTCATTATAAATGGACAGGATATACATTTTTGAAACATTTTCCACATAAATTAGGAATAAACTTACATATTCAGCGTAGACTTCGTCCTGAATCACACTGTGTCGCTTGACATTTGGCAAGTTGTCATAGACAGACTCATCCAATTTGATCTTCATCGATGCTGTGCTACCTTGCGGCTCATTTCTTCGGAATTGTTCGGAAGCCATATTGTACGGGAGGCTCTTCGGTACTTTTTGTTCCCAATAATAGTCCTTCAGAAGCTCAGGGTGCTCCTCGTGCATTTCGTCAACCACCATATACGACACCTGATTTAAAAATATGAATATTTCATTAGTATTTAGTTACTTAAGAGCATTTCCGTACATTAGTAAATGAAATGATGGGGTTGAGGGCAACAAAAGAGTCTCATGAAAGCAAATAAATGTATTTATTAGGCTCGTAGAGTTGAGCTAAAATATTTGATACATACTTTAATATGTCGATCAATTAGCCAATTAAGTTCGAAGTCATCGTCATCCTCACCTATAATGCAAAGAATGGTTGATATAAAATTTGTGATTCAATTACAAACAATAAATATTTTGAAGAATTCTCTATTCAATTACCAAATGGGTTGATCAACGTTTCGGCGACTTTCAGCCAACCAATGTAGAAAATAAACTGAAAGAAAAGAACGAAAAATATTTTTCATTAATAATCTCGAGACAAAATAATTAATAAAAACGTATTCTTATTTCAACAGTCATACCTGTAGTGACAGAAATATGGGGAAATACAAGTCTAATTCATATCCAGGATATATTTTTGCTCCTCCATCCTTTGGAACAACCCATTGTCGTCCTATCAAAGCGGCCACGAAGTATGTATACACAGCTAAAGTGACTACCTAAAGGAGAGAAATAAAAGTAACAATATTAATTTTATATTTCCATACAAAAAATTGAGTAGTAATCAGCACTAATGCCAATATGATATATTTACCTGCGTGTAAACGAGAGGTACACTGACGTTATCATAAACCATGACTCGTCCAAGTTTCCTTCGGAAATCCGATAATTCGGTTACAATGGTTTGCACCATGTGATCTGAATGAATTCTTCCTTCTTGTCTAGCCAGGTTGACCAAATTTGACGCCCAGACTATTGGCATCCAAAATTTGGAGACTTTTGTCTTGGCCTCCATCGTATCGAAAATTTTCTTTTCGGACTCCATCATCAATCCTGGGAAAAAAAGATAAAACATCTCATTTAGTATCAATTAAAGTAATAGAAAATTAAAATACGTACAATGCATTTAATCTCGTAATTAATCGTTTTGGTTTATTAACATACCAGTGTCCACTAGATGCTGAAGTGTTGGAAATCGCTTCTTGACTCGGAAACTGATTCTCTGCAGCGTAATTATGTATGCAAGCATGGTGTACCGCATTATTGTTCGTCTAAGCAGTCTTCCTCGTTCATTCTGAAATCAAATTAACACGTAACGTTAATAATTAATTCAAAGTTGGGAATTTAAGAGATTCAAAAATATCGATGAATTGACAAAACTATTAGCAGGTATTTCAAATATAGCCATATGTTTTACGGTGTCATTTTACTGTCTCCGGTTTTGGGAAAATTCTCCAAAAAATGCAAGGATAGTTAAAATTATGGATCAATTCAAGAGTTGTCTATGTTCTTTCCATGGAAAACCACAGAACAAAATAATCAAAGATATTCTTTCAATCATTTTCATTACATATCTGTAATCTGTAACTTGCAATGAAGAAGTATTTATAGTAACTTAAACGTATATTACACCAAACGTGTGTGTAGTTTTAGTATTTCAAATTTTACATGTTGGTCATAAATACCACTAATATCTTTGGCATTAATATTATCTACCTTTAGGCAATTTAAATTGTGTGCCAAATCATGGTCACTTTTCAGAAGCCAATAATCATATTAGTATTAGTACTACTTATAAACTATATATTTATTTCCAACGCTGTGCTAAAGTATTTTAATGGGGAATTTCTATACTAGCAAGACAAGCATACTTGGACAAAGGACATTGAAAGTTCGTAGTAAAACAATGGCAGAAAGCTTTTTTATTTACTCTCGTCTGATAGCAGTTGTGTACCAATTTATTATGGTGTTCGTCAGTGTAAAGCCTTTAAAAATGTACCTTACTATTTGAATGACAATGTCAATGTTACGTAGTGGTATGCTTAATATCATTAGCAACCAGTATACCTATTCTTGATATATAAATAGTGTATTCTTGCACCACAATTCCCTTCGTTTGTAACAATTTGCTATCTGATGTGAAATAAGTAACTAACTAAGATTAATTCTGCATGGAGATAGCTATACATTTTATTGATGCTGTGAACGTAATATAATTTATAGTGACTGATGCTCTTGCTACTACACTCCAGTAAAACATGAATGCAAACTACTCATTTGCAATTAGATATCCGTCTGCAGTTCTATTCATGTTCTATAAAAAATATTTTTTCCCACACGTTAAGATCAGTTACGTTTTTCATACAACTACAACCAACAGATTCATTTGCGTCTCTACACTTTAATTAGGTAGATTACATATTATTTGCATAGCTAAAGTTTCCAAAGTTGCATATACTATACACTTATTACATTGTCGCTAATATAAGTATAGCCTATCTATACTGCATTTGCTTTTTTCCATGAAGTATATCTAACACAGGTACGCAGAGTCACCAGATACAAAGACCACTGCACTGCAACATTGCACGGTAGAATTTTTTGATTTATCAGCGAAACGCTGTAAAATTCAACATTGTTATAGAATACGTTATTTATAGTAACTTAAACTAAAATTTTAAAGTAAAAACATCCCAAATTTCAGCATATACCCTAACAACGTTATGGACGTTAAGAAACAAATGTCTGGTAGTACTGTTTGCCTAAGACATTGTATACTATTGTAAATGAATAACAATGTTTGCAAAATTGTAATGAAATGTAGGCAATTACATAAGAACAAGCAACGAAAAACTTCCTAATCGAAAGTATATTTGAATGATTATTGTGTTGAAAGAATTTGATTCAATTGCTTTGAATAGCTATAGTAGAATTACAATTATTTACAGGAGCATATTATGTAGTGTGTAGTAGTAGGTATGTATAAGTCAGTAGGAAAGGAAGAACCTGCATTAAATTCACAACGTTTATCCTCAAGCGGACACTAAATTGTATATCCTGTATTAAAATTCTCCATAATGTAAATGTACGCGGAGTAGAGGACATAGTTTTTCTGCCATAATCTTAACTATTTATCATCCATATAATATCGTATTTTAGTCTGAAGAATTCCTGTGCAATATCAGTAGAATGGCAAGGATATACTTAAAGATTAGGTAGTTGGTCTGAATGAGGCTGACTCCATAATGCAGAATGTATTTTGTAAACATACGTAACTCGCAATTAGTATAGTTTATAGCAGTATGTACTTTTAGTATCTACTGAACTGATTGTAATGAGAAGCTGAGTTTATTATGGTTTCCACTAACAATTCACTTTTGTTATCTAAATATCGTCATAATTTTTCCTGACGTACTTACATTTGCATTCAAAACACATATAACTAGTATACCTACCTATATATACGTAGGTACTTTCATTGAAATTCAGACAATCCGAAAATGTGCTCCAAAAACTGTAGCCAAGCCAAAAAAATACATAGAAGGTGATTTGGATGTAATATATATGGGTACATTATATACAACACATGAATATTGTAGATTATATACTTAGGTATATATATATATACATACTACTTAGTAAAGAAATTGGTTTGAGTGACTAATATACCTTCGTAAGATAACAAACCAGAATTGTCTACGTATGTACACATTTTCCATGAAGTCCAGAAAAAAACAAGATGACTTGTAAAATATTATAACATTGTGTTGAAAATGGAAGATGGTAGCTTTAGCCCACTACTGATATGTAAGTAAGTTGTATTGTAACACGAATGAACAGTCTGTCAGTCTGCATAGATGTAGAAATTTACATAAAGGATTCAATGTCTAGTGCACGACATTGTAAGTTTCAAAAAATTATTGCATATGATGATTAGGAGTATTTGTAGTAGAAAAAGTAGTGGTAAGGCACATCACTAATGCTGCTGGAATGGAAACATGAAATGGACTCGGTGTAATTGTAATACCTATAATAATAAAGAATTCAATTCAAGAATTCAACTACACTTCAACTACAATTCAGCATTGGCATTCAAAAGTTAACTTGGTTACTGTAAATACAGTAAAAACTTACACGATTCTCTAACTCATGCATAATAATAAACCTAAATTGTAGCATTCATTATTCATAGTGATTGCATTACGTTTGTATACACCTGTAATGAAGCTGAACAGCTACTGAAAGTAAGAATAATATAATCTGTAACTCATTCTCTTATAAAACAATAATGGGGTATGTATTATGTATCATAGGTACTTATGTAGCACGAGGTGCATAATATCCTTGTAAAATGAATAAAATCGTAGAAGAGCGTCTATTATTCGTTGTTATCTAAGGAAAAATTTAGAATAACTAGAACAAAAAATATTCCTATATACAAGCCAAGTCACTATTTATATATATATATATATATATATATATATATATATACATACATTACATTGATAAATGAACTATATGAAAGGTCAGTAAAATATCCTATATTATACGTATTACGTACTGGTTGCAAGTTTCGAGTAATGCTGACATGACACTGAATGAGAAAGATACATGATTTCCAAGTTTGTCTGTCAATAAGGTATTGTCGTAAGTCGTAAGTCGTAACATTAACTATTGACTACAGCCTGTACTACACATTAGTTAGTAAAATCCTGCACGTATTCGTATAGTTATATAGTTAAAATTTTTAAAAACATAGCAAGATGTATGTATATACATATTACCAGTATAAGTTATGTAGGTGCAAGTCGAAGAAGATATATTAGTATGTATATTGGAATCAATTTCATTTATATAGGTATTAGACGAAAGTAGTCTTCTTGAATTGATTAGCAAAAAATAAAAGAATGAAGATTTACCTGTCCATGAATTGATGCGCTGATGTAAAGTGCTAATGAGTCGGGCATAGGCAATATCCAATACTGGTCCCACCATCTCTTCACGATCAATGTTACATAAAATCCCAGTACGAATGACATTGGGATACTTTCAATCTGTTTGCTGCAGTACACCTTCACTTTTTCAAAGGTCCTGAAAATCATTCAACATCCAATAACATTTACGATCGAATAAAAATATATGTAAGCACAAGTAATCCCAACTTCCAGTCCAGACATACAACTTCTCTTGTATTATAATATAGACCAAAAAATCATCAATTTTAATAGTATCATATATGTTACGCTAGTCGTGAGGCTTTTTTATAAAGAGAAATAAGTAGGTATACCTACACCTATTAACGAGTATTCATCACTATCATCACCGAGCTTCCAATATAATTATTCTGCGTAGGTACGGATTTTTTAACACATACATATACAGATATAACACGAACTGAATTAAAGAACTGCGCAAATTATCTAGTGGAATGTAAATTCCCATTTTCTCACAATGAAATGAGCAACTAAATTTTTTCCTCTTTCATTCAGTCAAGAAGCAATAGAAGTTAGAACAATATATCACACACATCAATATTATACATAAACTAAAACCCAGCAATTATCTAGCATTGTGCTTGCTTTTGAATTAGAAAAACGGAAAAAACAAAAGCAGAGAGCTAACATTGTAATTTTGAGTATGCCGGAGTATTTATCGTTTTTCTTTCCCAGTCAGGTATCGCTTCTGATTATATATGTACACACTTCTCGATAGTGGAATTGTTGTGCACCTTGAGAAAGAATATTGCGAATAATGCGTCCTAGTACTAAAGAAAATCTTAAAAAAACTATTTGCAAACTTTGCATATTTATGTTATTTACAGGCTAACTACATTGGTAGACAAATGTAAATAAAATATAGACAGGATTAAACAGTGTATGTATCTCTATATCGTTCGAAGAAATTGCAATTTATTAACACACTACTAACACATTAGCATTCATACTGTTATCTAAGAATGTAATTATTTACTTTCCCCATTAAAGATAAATCATCAAGTGTGTAGTGTAACTATTAGTTATGTAATCAAATATTGATAAGTGGTTCTCTTGTTGTCTTGTTGTAGAAGAGGAACTTACTGTACATACATTTATATTATTTGTTGGCAAAACCTGACTGAACTAAAGAACAAAACAGGAATTCCTGTTTAAAATTCTTTCTTGCAAGTAAATAGTTGTATGTAATCATCGATTGGCATAATATCATGGCTTCTACCTCATTCACTACAGTATAGCTCATTTTTTCATAAACATACCAAGAGCAATAGCCTGTTTGTCTCAAATTCTAAATGAGAGCCATAAAAACTATCCACGTAAAATAATTTCTCGTGTTTCTACGCATCTGCCAACTCCAATATTTAGGAAAATCTTTATATTGAAGACTCCTTATTGTTGCTGAGCATGAAATGTCGTAAAACTGTAATATAACGGAAAACGGGAGACTGCTCCCTACAGACTTAGATTTAAAACGACTGTTTCTTTAAAAATTAAAGTTCCTACAACCTTTCTGTACAGGACAATCACCTTAAGTTACTGGAACTAGAAAACCCAACCTGCCTTGTTTGAATAATTCAGAGATGTTTAAATTCCATGCAAATATTTATTTTAGCTTCGGCAGGGTAAACTTAACGCAAACACTACACTCTCTCCCAATATCTAGATATGCGCAATTTTGTATTTCTCAGCCTTTCAAAAATCTATTTTTACTACAACTTATTGTACAAATAATAATTGTAACAGGTAAAATCAGCATAAAAGATGTCCCCATTTCATAATAGCCATAAGGAATATTATTATATGTTTCTCAACGAATACCAAATGGCAAAACTAACCCAATAATCTTCATTTCACTACAAATTGCAATAATTAAAGTATTAAAACTTGCTTACTCTCTTTGTTCTTCCGTCATTCCTTTGCGATATGTCACATTGATGCAGAAATATAGGCACAAATAGGCAATCAGTTCTCTCCATATTAGTTTGTAGACGCTGCCCTTCCACCTGAATGAACAAAAAAGGGCCATTAATAATTACATCAAAGCAGTTAAAGCATTAAAGTTATTAATTATCAATCCATTGTTGTATATTCTTGTATGAAGAACCTCTGAGTAAATACAGTACATTTACATAAATACCAGTGCAATTAATTAACACTACATTTGGAAAGGAAATGGGGAAAATGAGAAATACCCGAAAAAATAAATATCTGAGAATATTTTTTTTGAGTATTCATTGGCACGTTTGATGTATTTTACTTATCATGGACCTGACTTAAGGCACCGTCGTAAAACCTAATAAATCCATAACCATTAGAAACCTTTTTCTGACTACGTAGACTACGTACGTACTAAGAGTGGAGTAAGACCGGTAGTTTTTTAGAGTCAGCGATGTTTCCAAAACATTATTTCAAATTGGGTCTTTCTTCTACAGCTTTTTGGTAGTTTTATTGAATATACATTGTTAAAGGAAGTCCTTATACACAGCATATATATACAGAATAATTGTTTGTACCATGCTATCACACATTGATTAATGGAGCTTCATTTCACTACAAAAACTACCTACCTCAATGATTTACTTTCTTCGTATTCACATAACTACATAGTAGTGCTGCTGAAATCAATTACCAAGATGCAAGAGTATCGAGGTACGGATATACAGTGTACAGCAAATAAGCAAAACATCAAGGTATAATATGTCGTTGCTATTTAGTTACCTATTGAAGTTAAAATGTATTTATTTCAAAATGGTAGCCGCAGCTTTAGTCAGACCTTATTTATTTTTCATAGAATTTAATATTAGAGGAACTACCGTGATTGTGAACAGGCGATTTGTGTAATGTAATATGAATTGACAATAGTAATATGACTTCAAAGCAGGAAAGCTAAAATGATTATGGTTGCCAATACATTGTACAGTAGTAGTGCATGCTAAGGACTTACGATTAGCCAAAAATTAAATGCCGATTGCATGGAATAGATGCCAACCAATTGACAAACACAATGCATGTAGTGGCAGAACACGTAAAAGTCAACCAAACTAATGAAGTATATTAAAAAAAATTTCAATGATGGATTAAGGTAACAAACTACATACAGATACATTATAATTGTAAATTGCCTCATTGCATACAAGCCAGCCAATAAAAGCATCACATTAAAAGTAAATTATTATTAATATAGGAGCGGAGTCAATAATCAATTGTGTATTCATTTAGACCAAAAAAATTGAAAAACAACTGCAATCTACTACTCAATTTTAAAATACTTTGGCATCACAAATGTTTAGAACTCTCAAATATATATTATGGTATAGATAATGAGAATTAGTGCCATTAGAATTAAATGGGAGCATGAAAGAAAACGAAGATCCAATAAAATTGGCAATTGTCTCGCCGTGGTCGTTAGCTATGCAATCGTAAAGATATTTGGACAACATGTTGCGGAAAAGCTTCCATCGACGCGACTCACTCACGAAAGCCAAGAGCCAACAGCCAAAGAGTCAGTTTCAATAAACAAATAATTAATTAGACGAGTAATCTGTCCACTGTAAAGTGTACATTGCTCCAAATTGCACTCGATTCTCTTCTCATCACTTCAATCACCATTCAAAGCTACATGAAACATTGAGTGAGCAATAGTCATGTTTTCTGTATAGCTTGAGCAATTATTTTCACATCAGTCTGCAATAGAAGCAGTTAAAGCTATAGTGTGCAAATATTATATCGTGTTACCATTTAGTAGGTATCAGGATCTCTGCATACATTCACCATTTAAATATTATGGGAAGCTAATATAATGTGTTGTCTGACAGTGGCTTGTCTTATTCTGTATAATATGCAGGGAGTACGGTATCAATGCATGTAATGTGGAAATAATAAACTATTTAATTAAATGTATGCAATGTCTAATGGACAAGATACACAGTAAAGTAAGAAGTTGTACCTACCTGGTGTATCGTGTATCCTATCATTATCATTTCTATCAGCCACTTCTGTAGATATCTGTAGATATCTCCAAGAATTTACCGTAAATGCTAAATTGTAATAACTGAGGAGCTAATCTCAATGTTTCTACAAGTGTCTATGCATCGTCATAAGAATAATATGAATATGCAAAGACTTTAAAGTTAATTGGAGGTACTGGCGCCAGTCGTCTATCAAACATGAAATTCATCGACAGATTTCTGTCTACACTACAATAAATCTACAATTCTATTTTCTTAACGTAACTATTGTCTTCTGTATAATATTTTATGCAAGAAGAAGACAAGATACTCTCACACAACAACAATACAGCAAAAAGCAACCTAACTAAATGAATTGTGATTGTAATTGTATCCATGAACATTCATGTCGTGTCGTCATCTTTTATTTATTGGTTGGTAGCCCAGCTATTTTTTTATTTATTTAGTAAGTGTTTATTTCTCTGTAGATCATGTCATATGTACGTGTTATAATTAGGTATAACTGCAGTAATTGATAATTTTAATGAAAAATGCAATGTGCCACGAAATAGAACACAGCACGCAAAAATTGCTACTGTGTGCAGCAAAACAACATAAAATCAAGACAGCTAAAAAACTGCATACTAGGTAAGCCAATGATACGCAAACGTACAGGTAAACTATCTGTAATACTAGATTTGACCCCTAGGGCAGAATAAAATAAAAACAACGTTGATTATTTGTATTTTTGCATGCAATTGCATTAGCTAATAATGGCAAATCTGCTACGATAGGGATAGTAATAACTACCTAGACACATTTTAAGGTAGCTATCTGGCTATGTTGCTATTTCTATTGTGTTTACTAGCTATTAACATCACATCACAATAAACATGCAATTAACCGTGGTAAATGGTGTAGAAAAAGGAACTTGTATTATCAAATTAATTGCATTTCTTATCATCGTGATTATCATGGTGGTCATTGTGGGGATCGAATTATCATGAAATCTCAAAGTGCCCAACGTCTGGGGTAAATTGATATTCATAGTTGCTTTTCTGAAGTAAGCAGCTTTCCAACGATACTTCATTTGTCATACGATGCAATTTCCAAATTATGTAGGCATGTTTATACTTTTTGGGGGGTGTGACCGATGTACAGTATTGTATGGTTGGATTCCTATGAATTTGAGGTTTCAATGGGCAATAACTCCATTCTTCAATGGTGTCACCGAAAGAACCCCAATATAGGCTCCATGAAAATTTATAGTCGATATCTCACACGATTTTGGAGTTACAGTGTAAGCGGACAGACAGACAGACACAGCATTCACATAAAGGAGACAAGCTCCTTAATTAATTGACGGTTCAAGAACTTTTTCTTCGTTTATTATGAAACTGAAACAGACCTATTTACATGTGAGCACTACACTATAAAATCTAGTCATAAATAATTATTTACAATATGTACATTGTACTGAGAATTATTGGGTGCTGGCCTGGCACTGTTTATTTATTTAAAAGGACAAGCAATTAAGGTATAAAATTTCTAATAGGTAAGGTACAACAATTTTATAATGTCACTCAAGTTCAAGCGAAGCATTATCTGTATTATTATTATGTTATCCTAGTCTGCCTGTTTGAGTGGTCACTTATTTTGTAGCTACATGTTAGTTGTTATGCTATGTTTTGATTTTTCTGCTACCTAATTTACATATAATTATAAGTATTACATTTATGCAGACATAATAATGTTGCATGATTCATGTAAGCAACTAATTACATTGAATGTGTGTTTATTTAGATATGTTATGAATAACTAGAAGTCAATTTTAACAATAAAATATTCAGAAATAATCTGACAGACATCGTGGCCATAATGTAATGGTAATTGCTATGATATTAGCATTTTTACTGATAACTTCTCTAATGTAATCTAATGTAACGTAACATAATGATCAAGGTAAATGCTAGATAAGTAGAAATCTAGACAATAGGCTATGCATGTATGCATGACTTCTTTTATAATAATATTCATTCTTAAAGAGTGCAGAGTGCAGATGCAATAATATACAGCTCAAAGCACCTGTTTACTATGTCAATAATATATTCCATTGAAATATCAATCATTCGATCCATTCTATACCACTTGACTTGACTTGTATGTACTTCTACTGATTTGATCTGTACCTGCTTTACTGTATGTAATTGTAATACCTATTAGCACATATAAGAGACAAAAAGTGTATAGAAAATTCTGTTAATGAAATCTGTAGTCAAAATTGACCTAGAATCAGTTGTGGCTCTAATCATTGAGAATTTTACAGAATCTATACTATAACCTGTAGTGTATATACTAGTGCTTACTATAGAAGCAAGAATCGTGTATTTGCTTTACAGATAGGTACTTATCCTTACAAACAACAATACCTACAGGTAAATAATACATTAGCAAAATACACATCTATAAAACAAGCATTCAACTCTCATTTACGACGACGCCTGTTCATTTGACTGAGTAAACTGCTACTGTATTACTTACACTAATTGTTTGGTTACTTCGAGAGGAGGTTCTGCATCTGTACATTATAAAGATGTGATACTATAATGTATAATGCAAAATAAAAATTTCTGTGTGTTCTTCAAAATATTCTTGATTTGCTCAATATAAGATCTTCTTATCCTTATCTATCGATGCGTTATTGTTTACAGTAAATGTAGATCTCCTGCGTATTTCATAGGTACAGATAATTGTATCTATTTTATATTATTACTGCGTATACATATAGGTATGTTTCACTAGGTGCCTATATAATGTATGCAATTACATGGTATGTGTACTTACGTACGTACATAATAGTAATGTAACTAGTAACTATTTAATGGTAAGTACTAACTCGGATTATTGAAGTTTTTCTTCCCATCCCTAGTACTATCGAGCTGCAATTATATGTATATATGTACCCGCCTTTAGTAAATTACTTATTACAAGTTTTTGTACTAAATAGGTGACCAGGTATTACAATATTTATTCAATATTACAAAATGTGTATCTTATACTGATACGCAAATTGTTGTTCAGTAACTTAACATGAATACGAAGGCCTTTATTACGAGTTAATGTGCGTTACATTATATATTGATTTATTTAGTATGCAAATTTATTGAAAATCTCATTGAGGGTTTGATGATGATCCTTTTCCTTGCGATGTGGTTACTCATCAATGTAGTAATATTTTTGCAAGGGATAGATAATAGATGCATTCTAGAGCATATATTACATTGCATTAGGTCAACTTCAATTATATGAACCTTTCTTGAATTGGATAAGATAAGTTTTTTCTGGCCTAATTTTATTTCAATTGATGACTAATTAAATACTTAGAAATTTTTCGAATTTTCAAGATTTTATTGGATTTGCTTCCTTGTAGATGTCATGCCAGGCAATAAATGCTCTTAGTCAATAACACAGACACATATACAGCCCACACGGTGTACATAGGTACCCAAACGTTTTGCTAACATGAAAACAGGATTTTACTGTTTTGGCAAAGAAAAAGGAAATCCTGTTCATTTCGAAATGAGAATAGAAAAATGATCTTACCACCATTACATCAAGGTCTTTCAAGTTCATGCCATTCTTTCATTATTCTCCGCATTAACTTATAAATATTATACGAAGACAAGTGCCAATTGTCTTTCCCATAAAATTCCTTTCCCCATCATATTTATCATCCAAATCTATGTACATGTAAGTAGATGAGAGTACTCGATTGCCTATTTTAATTAGTTTACAATAAAATCGTGTAGACAGAATAAAATGTAACGAAAGCCAACTTTTTGAGGGGTACACAAACTGTGCCTACCTACTCATTAATTGCTGTTAAATTTCTACTTGCTGAGTTATACAGCAGACACGTAACATAAACGTAACTCTTCTCTTCGCTAGTTATTATACAGAATTATTATTCAGGAATGAGTAAATGAAAGAAGTTGCAGCTTAAATGTTGTTTTTCTAAAGAATGAGAACTTTCATTAGAAAATTTATTACATTGTAGTACATACATTGGGTGCCCATTGGACAATTAGATAAATATACATCAAATCTACTTGAATTACCTCAATTTCAAGTGCAATTAAAATTAAAGTAAAGTAATTATTAAATAGTACGGTTAGTACGTGCTACACGTTATTCCCAATTCAAACTTTCCTGTTCCTAATAACATTTTAACCATTTATTTGCAAACAGAAAAACATTTGCACAGATCATTCTAAGAAATAACTCTATCTATGCAGATGCGAATTGATTATTTACCTCTTCTGAATTTATTCATGACACCAAACTCTACTTCATACTTATCGTGTATTAGTAGCGTAATCACCGCTTTAGTGGTTGCGTTAAAACTGAAAAATTGACTAGACTATGTACTTCAATTAGCCTTAATGCACTTCCGAAAACCATTAGAGAACAGTGGCGCGTGACGCTAAAAAGTTCCATGCTGAAACATCCCTACTGAATGTATACTTTATTATAATGACAGAAACTAATTATTTTTGGAAAGTGTAGGGCCAAAATGTAGTTTAAAAATAGACTTGAACTAATATTTGCATTAATGGGTTGATAAATAATCACAATAAATGAACTACAGAATAATACATGCAATTATTGTAAAAAATAAACATGTGGCATCTTATTAATGGCAGCTATGAATGGGTGTTTAGTAAAGAGCAGAGGAGGGTTTCCCATGACATTAAAATTTATAAATCTTAAAAACATTAATCTGACGCAACCGAGCCAAGAACTAAGATCGACTGGTGCCAACTTAATTCGACAATGTTGAATCGCATTTATTTGTTGTGTATCTTTTATTATTAGTGATTTGTTACTTACAGGTGATCAATATCATAATCTTAATAAATTAATACAAAACTGCATGCGAACTAGCTATACTACTACAAATATTTAGATACCATTATATCTAGTCACTAATTTACCACCTTAAAATATCCCGAATACTGTTGGGACTATGTATGATTATACATAAAACGTAATATCAACCTTTTTAAGCCCGCCCCACAGGCTATTGCAGCAGATGATTAATATCATAGCCTTACTTTTAGTATCTTTATAAAAATTATAAAAATTCTAGATGATAATACCATCCTATTAAGTAGCTAAGTTATGAAATATCACATAACATCGTATCACATCACAACTAGCATCACAGGGAGTAATTTTGGGTACTTTAATTATTTCCATGCCAAAGGGCTTATTGCTCCTGAGAAAGTAACAATTAAAGACGACAACAAACAATAGTTGTCGGTCAATACACTTCACTGTATTGCATTGAGATTGAATGGACATTTCAAATCACACCATGTCCAATGTCCTGGCATTTTTATCCTTATAAGTAAGCAGTTCTAGCACTTAATATCAGTAGAAGTGGCGTAGTAAAAGTGCTTGTGTAAGGAAAATAGATCACACTAGCAAGAATTAAAATATCTTCCGCATAATGGATTGTGTGAAATGTTTTTAGTTCAACAGACATGACTTGCGCTAGCAAAAAGTAAATAGGGGTATAATAATATATATAACATATTACAGGGTTGCAGTAGTTTAGTTACTGTACTGGGTGCCGTGCTAATAAATACCTACAAAAGGAGGTGTACCTTAAAGTGAAGCTGCACCGGTTATAAATTTTGAGATTACTATTTGTTAGTGCTAGTTAGTGTTAAGTAGTAGATAAATGTGCTCTGCATAGTATAATAGTATCTAAGTAAGCAACTAGATGAACTACTATAATATTATTTTCATTACTAGTATTGTCTTTGCTATTTGGTGATATTATGCTGATTGCTGGTAATGGTAAGGATAAGGATGATGCTAGTTAGTGGATCTATAGAAATGCTAGTGCATTTTATATGCCTGTTTTTTGAATAGATACACAATAATATTATTATCTACCTATTGGTTATCGACTTGTAGAGAACAAAACAGACAAATGCATAAGGAGGCCAATGTCCTACCAGAAATTTTCAAATGAATGGCAATTCCAACCAAACAATAGTGTACAGTGTACACAGAGTACAGATAAACGTAATGCATAGCTAAATAACACTATTTATTTGCTACATCTCCTACTTACTATTTATTGTTATTGTAATGTAATACATTGTATCTTTATTTTACTACCTATAGAGCTAGGTAGTTACTTATCGTTAGTAGTAGTAGCTATTATTTTCATAAAAAATTTGCTAACACCAAACAACTGCAACATTATTGCAACATTTGTATATGTACGTGTGCTACTCCACTATCAAAGTAAGCAGTAAGCACTGGTGTATGTTTACTATAATATTAATATGTGATATGAGAAGTAGATATGCCAATTAAGCTTAAATATGAATAAAGGAAGACTAATAAAGCGAAGCAAGCCAAGTTGGGCGTACCGTACTCAAAAAACAAGGTATGCAAATGTGATTAACTGTCAATTCGTTCCTTTTTGATGTTTTCTTCTCATTTCATATCCCTATACTAAGATTTTCGCATCTCAGATTACTCTACTGGTTTGTTTTGATGGCGTGGTGTGGGTTATAATATATTATTACTAGTAAACACATAGTGCTAATATGTTACCCCGAGAAAATTGCTTGTTATCTAGCAAAGCTGAAGCTGAGCCAACTAAAGTACTACATTACATTACCGTTGTTGTGATGTCCAACAAAAATGTCGGGATCTTGAACCCTTTTCTTTAAAAATTGGTAAACTAAAAATTCGTCTGGCTTTTAGTTAGAAATGACATAATAATAAAACTATCTGGAGCCGAGGGGGTCGCTGTAGTAGACTCCCGTGTTTGCGGTTTAGGCCTCATACTGCTCCTACCTACTTATATTATTTTTTATATTAGTATTACTTCCGGTATTATATGACTGTCATTTCTAACATAGTACTAGAACAATGCATATTAAGTTTAATTAGATATTCATGCATTGGACAAGACCAGACCAGACACCCTAAAGGTACTTAGCAATTAACTTTCCTTAAATGAACAAACAAACCGTTGGTACATTGGCTTAAGATACTGGACGATGGAATTAATTTTGCTCTGGAGTTAGCCATTGCTACAAGTTCTCTACATGGAAGTCACCCCTTTTTTTGCTTTTTTTATTCTCTATGAAATTATCAAGAAAGTCTCAGTCAGCTGTAATATACATAATTATATTGGAGAAGCAATAAATTATTATTATGAACTACTATGGTACTATATTAATGGTAATAGATTAATCACTCATGCTCTCTAATCATTTCATGTTGTAAAAAGTTTATTAAAAGATGTATTAATTCTATTTTGTTCTCCGGAGATTTATTGCGACTAGTTTGCAATGTGCACAAAAAATAATGGGTTCTATTGCCAATACAGTTGTTTGCGTCCCTATTTCCAATGTAGGTAGAACTCAATTTCACCAGTGAAATTTCTCGATTGTTATTTGTAAGTATATAGTCATAGTAAATAATAATTTGGCTCTGTCGCCAACAATATGATTTTTATTAGTACGCAAAAAATTAATTATTTATGTATGCATAATTAACTCAAACAAATGCAAAATTAGACGTAGGTAGTTATTATATACTAAAGAAGCATAGTAGCAAAAAATAATTAATACATGCCAATATAATTTGCAAAAAATAAATAGTTTGTTAATTGTTGCATACAACTTGATGTATAGTTTTTGCGAGTAATACGGTGAGAAAAAACAAATCTAATTGATAACCAGAAGTTTTTTCGTATCGTATCTAAAGCATGTATCACTGCACAGTATTACTTTGTATTGAAGACATGCCTATAAACTGTATAATAAACTACCTATGTACATACATGGGCTAAACTCACTGAAAAATCTACCAGCAGCAAGTGAATGTACTGCTGAAAAGTAAACATTGTTCGTCCCTTCTAATACATTCTGTATAATCTGTTTATGTGATACTATCACCTACGTTCACATTTTCCTATTAACCATCGACCAGGTTGCAAATTGCAATGAAAAAATAGATAATGTTCAATCGTATATTATTATAGCATCATGGGCAATAAGGAAAGTACCATTTTTAAATTGGAACGATGATTTTGAACCCCCATAATAAACATTTGTAATGCATTAGCTGACGCATAATAATTCTTCAGAAAAATGTATATGACGATAATGATGATGAAACCCTGGAATCATCACTTGGCATCGACAGACGGACACTCACTCACTCATAAATGACATAAGCAATACATTTTACTTAAGCGCCATAAGAAGCTACCGCCCTTGTTGCATTTTTGCGGAATTGCTTTTTTTATTTCAATTCTCGTTTTCTCTCTGCAGACAGGCATGTAATAATTTCAAAATGTTTTAAAGGCTCATCCCTTAACAATCTGTTTGGTGTCAACTGTTGTTAGTACAATTTATCTGTAGCTGTAGCAATGTACATATTAGTAGTACAAGATTTGCATTGAAGAATAATTGTTGAGCTATAATACTTTCCTTGACCACCAACAGAGAATATTTCACGCCAGGCCAGGCCAGGCTGCCCAGACTTGAATGAATGCGAATGCGGCTGGACGACTATTATGATTTTTTGAATTAACTATACATGTCATTAACCAGGTTATATTTGTAAAGTGATAAATGATAGCCTACAGCTATTATACGTATGTGCTTGCACCACATAATATGTATTGAGATTAGATACTGAAGCGATATAGTATTTGTATTTATGCACAGAAGAATCTAGTAGCAAAAAATAGTAGTTGCAGCTTACAATAAATGTGCATCGTGCCTAATTCCTTAAATTTAATGATAATAGATCATGTCATGCGACTATAATGAAACTATAATTTTAAAGTTTTACAGCATGCTTTCAATAGTTTAAGTTGTTAAAGTGTTCTGTCCTGTTCTTTCCCACATGGAATGTTAACAGTATCACTTTTAAGTGTCTAATACTGTGGAACTGGAAAAAGACACGAATCAAGTCTAAAAGTGAGAAGCGACTCACTTTTAGTCTTTGACATCGTCACTGGTCATTCATCAAATACCATCTCTTTTAACGAGCCCACACACATTATTCTGCTCCACATTTGTATGAATGTTTTAAATGCTTTGTTTCGTTGATTAACCTGCCGTGACCTCAATACAGATGCCCTCTACTAAAGAGTATTGTCGCACATACTTACTTTCATTACCTTACTATTTATCACAAAAATTACTAGCTATATAGATGAACAATCTTTGTTGTACACATTGTTAATTATTGTTAGAAATCATAAAGCACTTGATTTATCTTCCGCAATTTACACTAATAATACCACTAATAAACATACCATAATACAAAAGTACACTTCGCACATTTCCTTGAAATAACAAACTCGATCTCGATCAGTAATCATTAAACCGCAATGTCAATGTCATAATGTGCTTTTTTGGTTAGATATGATATCAATATTTTGTAGACTAGGCATATACTAATATCAATATGAATTATAAAAGTAATGTGAAATTTAATTCCAACAAAATCTATACGATTGCAACCATGCGAACTATGCTAATCAATATTAGGATTTGTTCATTTCTATACTTAATAATAATAATAATAATTAACTGAGGCAATTAAAGCCCCAGCTAAATTCCTTACTGCCTAAGAAAAATAGACTTCATGTTTACATGTTAATGTTACTAAAATAATTGTAAAATTGAGAGTTAAGCACCTACATACGTGCAAGTTTGGAGTAGGTAACACAGCAACTACAGATAGTATGATTGTACTATATAAGCCAATAATTAGCTCACAAAAATTTAAACAATCGTTATTAATGTTCATTGACACACTTTAGCATAATATGAGTTAGCTAAAGGAATTTATACACTATCAGTAATTTCTTAAGGCAATAGAGCCTTGCATAATACTCTTGCAAAAGTGGGTCCTCAAAATTATAAATATAAAAACTTTCTCCATTGAATTGTACTTCATCTAGAGCATTATAGTATACCATTTTATTCTTTATTGATTAGTTGATTAGTTTACGTTTAGCTCAATGTTATTTTAATAACTATCTAAATTGTCAGCTAATATGCACACATTATGGCAATTAATACAACACATATATCAGTGTCTTGTCTACCTAAGTTTCCATGTAGTTTTTTCGCCCAAGTACGTAGTACAAACACAATAGCATTATTATTGCATAGATGAGATGTGGCAGCATATGTGTACCTATGCTTAGATTGCCTTTTATTGAAATCTTTTTTACATTTCCAGTTGTAAAAAGCGGTTTTACTCTCTATTGTTCAATCGACATTGAAATAGTCTAATACATTGCACGATTACAGGTGAAGCCTTGAAAGGGGCTAAGATTTAGGTTGAATTTGACATCAAGTGTCGTTATTATCAAAGTTAATTGACGTACAAAATGAGGAGCGGGGAGACTATACGATTCCCGTACCGCAAGGAACTGAATAAATGAACAATGTACTTTTTCTTAAATCTGGCACAAGCACCCTATTCATATTCATACCTTAAACAATAATACCTTATTTATACGTTCACAGTATACATAGCAGTTAAATTCCATGTAAAAGTATGTATGTACCATGTAATAATGAATGTCTATCGGTTTAACATGTAGATAAGTAAGCGATATTAATCATAATAACAATATGCACGAGTAAAGAGGTACCTCAAGCTAAACATTTTATACATATATGTATTGTATATGAATGCATGCATTTAAATGCCACATTAATAAAATGCGCTATTACTACTTTTGGTTTCAACAGGTATTGTTATAGAAGAATGAAAATGACAGTTCAGGTGAGTGCAAGTATGAGCTGTGGTTTGGCTGTTATTGTTTAGCATATTCGATCTCAATTACATTACACAGCAAAAGTAATAATAACTTCGCTTTGATGCATATGATACCGGCAGTGAGCTGACAGGGCTTAAAAGATGGAACAAACAATAACTAATCACTTTAGTTATGGATGGCGTGAAAGGTGCATTCGAAAATTATCATGAGAAAATCTAGACCAATAACACTGTCTACAAGGGAACTGGCCACAGCGCGGTGGGCACTTAAGCTTGTTGAAGCCGAACGCTACCGAGCGGTTAAAGGAGCCAAATAATAGAGAAAAGGGCTTTGTGAGGGAAGGGTTACCTTCAACACCCAACGTGACCTGTAAAGGGCCCTCCTTCGGAAATACAGTAAGACTTACTTCCTATTGTTGCGATAACCCTTTTTGTTTACTGGTAGCAATAAGGCTAATGGCATTTTTGTAGCCATGATTTAAAATATTATCCTTTTACTTAGCCATTGAAACTAGGAAGTACCTACATGCTTATTACTCGCCAAAATTGTTCCATTATACTAATATACTAAGTTTAGTCGAAAGACATAATTAAAAAATTAGTTAATTTCCTTACATTTACACTTTACAATGGGACCCATATGCGACTGGCATATTATTATATAATATACTTCTGATATATGTAGCCTATTTTATTTCAGATATCATAACTGTAGCACTGTAACCATTACTGATAAATTTTTCATAATAAACTGTCTCAAAATAGATTTTGAAGACTGAAGACGCTGTCCTAGTTACCGCAAAGCCATCTCTTTATAAGCTATTATGTACTTCCAGTGCCATTGTAGAAATGCAAAATGCAAACTGTCAATTTTTTGTTTACAGCAAAAAGCATAAAATATTGTCAATTGCTAGCTAACATCGTTGTAATATTTATAGTTCATGTTAATACGTTGAACTCCTTTTCTGCCTACGTGTACACAATATTGTACAGTATAACCCTAACGATGAATCATTTCATGGCGTCTCATTTCTTAAGTGCATATCTATAAATAATAGCTCATTTCTAATAAAATAAAATAGTTGACTCACATAAACTGAAATACATTCCTCTGCATTTACTAGCTTAGTGTCTGTTCTCCTATATCTATGTATACGTACAAGTTGCGGGACTTCCATTACTATATTGTAGACATCTCACAAGTAAAGCTAGATAAAATGTATTATAATTGTACTAGTAAGCAAGAATGAATAAGTAATAGAAGAATGGAGGCCGTTAATTGGAGATCATAGACAGATTAACAATATTAGCATATTAGAAATCGTCTTGATGATGGCATAGTTGACGGTGAGAGAAAATATTTGCAACTATCACGGATTATAAAACAAATTCATTATGCAGTTTGTCTCTTTGTTAATAAACCAACGAACAAGTTCAGCGAGCAGCCGATTGATCGAGTGACTGACTACTTACTAATGAAATCTCTTAGCAATTGACAGTATCAATTAACCCAGAAATAAACTTTTCCCTTCTGTCACTCCGCAACCTGCAAGGTACCTACCTACTTACTACTTACTAACACTAACTCTATCATCTATAGCACTACTCTTATTAATATTTCAAGACAATCAATATATTTACATAAATATATAACAAATTATAATAAATTTTTTTCAGCAACTACAACAACATTTACTGCGTAATAAGAAAATGGCAAAGAAAACATTAAAATTCCTTTCCGTTGCCAATTAACTCATTAATTGATTAATCAACTTCCAACATGTTGTATTACTCTATACTTATTATAATTTGAATACACAGTATTGAGATATGCAAATTAAAATGGAACAAGATAGTAAATAGCAATACTGACCTTCCAAGAATTTTCCAAAAGCAGCCAAAGCTGCTTCCGTTGGCTACATCTCCAGTATATGACACGGTCATTTTATTTCCTTGACTTTTGGACAATGGGCGCCCACCAGCTTTTTCTAATTATTTTTCTCCAGATGTATTTGGAGCAATGAAGGAGCACAGCGGATACACGTCTTCACCACAACGCAACGAGATTTACAGTAAGATGTATTCCAATGTATTGTATTTCTTTCAGGTATGCATGTACCTGCTTAAACTTAACTAACTAGCAATTAATTAATTTGTTCCAGTTAAATATGGGAATGTTTACTAGTGTAATATATTACGACTATGATAATTCCTATTTGTTCAGTAGAATTGTTTACATTATCAATGCTTTGGGCAACGAAAATGCGAACGTCAGTAGTGGACCACGTTAAAATACATACGCCACTATTTATTAAGGTTTCACTAGTACTGAGAATTACTATGATTCATACGTATGCAATATAGTGTCCATACGTGTGTGCTAAAATTCACTACCTGTATTTATTGTATATTGTAATGTAACTAAAATTCCGATTCAATTAAATGTTATTATTAGCACAGTATGTGGACAAGTTTGTATATAAAATCACATAGAGTTGGGTTGGACATATGCACACTGCAGACTATGCACAGAAGACAGGTATAGGCATTAGAATTCCATAAAATAATGTTTCGAAGTATTTTCCGATGTTTAGAATGTATAGGGTGCTTTAAAAACGTCACTTGTACTTTGTGGAGTAGAAAGTACAGAAATATATAGGCAATAGGTGTATGGGCACAAAATGTATTGATCACACAAACAAAGTATCTTTTCAGTACAATAAATCAGGCACATAAAATTTATTAAAACTTATTATGTTAGACTGGAACAATTAAATTGGCACTTAAAGCTCACTCAGAGTAATAAAAATCAGTCCATGAAATTCCTTTCAGTCAAACATCAACAAGTTGGCCAATCCAAATAAAAGTAAATGCAAACTTTTCCTTAGTCGAAGCAAAATTTTAATCTTGCTTTTTCCTACAGCCTGATTCTGACTGAAGGAAGAGGTCCTTTCGTCTTAATGAGTTGAGTTCCACTGAGAATTGTGCAAATCATTTGATTGTAAAATTCAACCGACTGATTCAATTTAGTCGATTCAGCAATGTATTGTATACTCCAGTCCAGCCATACAGTCTGTCATCTCTTCATCAATATTAGTATCAATGGCAATTGCAGTCTCTAAAAAAATTAACAATCTTGCATTGAATTTATTACAATAGACTACAATGTATTTTATATAGATTTAAAGTGTTATTTATGATATAAGTGCAGTTAACTACTTATTTAGGAAGCATTCATTCATTAATGCATTCATACACTAGACTACCCTACAATGGTTTTAATGCAATTACAATAATTAACTTAACCTAATAATATCCCTGTACTTGCACTTACATACTTAGTAGTACTTACTTACTTGCTAACATAAACGGACAAACAAACTATAAAATCGAACGTCAGTTAACGATTGATTGCTTGCAATTTATTTATGTGTCTTGATGTTTAGCAAGTGTATAGTTAATGGATAAAATGGTTTTATTTATCTTATAATGTACGTATCAGTAGTAAATAGTATCTGTATGTATCGTAAGTGTGTTTGAATAGAAACAATCAAATCGAAGCTAATCAAACATTTTGTTCTATGGTATGTACACTGTTCCGTTGTATTGCAATTGCAGGTAATGTTAGTATTGCGATTTCTTTGGTAGACGTGTTATAATTTACTAAGAAATTGATTGTGCTGTGTTATGAGTACATGTAGCACTGCCGTTAGTTTGCAACACGTGTACCCCACTCTGTTTCTGTGTAGCAACTACTGAATGCTAATAGTTCAATTTTATCTCTATCTCTCTTGTCGGTCCTCATCTCGATAGACTCCGCCTTGATTTTGTGTATGTATGTATAAATAAATCAGTCTGTCACAACAGAACTAACAATTTAATTTAATGCAATGTTGATATATATATACAATAGAACGCTTGTGGGCAAGCAGAGAAATTATTTGCAAAGCTATCAGTATGTACGAATATATCTGAAAGTATGTGATCTAACTAGTACCTACTACCTACCACTTACCTACGTCATGTCACTAATAACTACAACTACATACATAGGTGCATAAATTACAGGTAGGTACGCACCTGTTCTATAATGTGACTGTGAACATGTCCTGAAGAAATCCAATCTACCCTTTCGAGCTTTTCTAGTAATTTTCCACCGTTCGATGTCGATATAAACTACGTCATTGTATTTACTTTGTGTGATATAAGAATTGATTTAGGGTCATTTAAAATACATACTATCATACTGTAAAGTATTTGTATCTACAATTGATTTATAATCATAGGAGATTTGCTATCAGATTACATATTGATTATAAATAGATATCAGACCGCAGACACATCAAACGGTTTCTTTCTTCATTGCAAAGCGTTGCATGTAAAGAAACAGACATACAGACGGTCTATTCCCTTCGTATGAGATTATTATACACACTAACTGTATTCGCTCAGAATTACAATCAGCACCTTACATTTAAATAGTACTTGTAATCAAAATAAGTCTAGCTAAGAAGCACGTTTAAAGAATCAAGGAGATTGGTATTACCATTACCTTCCGCTATTAGTTCTTATAAATTATTACTGCTGTATGTATGATAAGTATCTATGTATCCTGGTACATATTATACACAGAATGCAAATGTTTATTAAACTATACCACTATTAACTGCATAATGATAAATAGCTGTACTAATTGTTAAAGATCTTCTGCGGTGTATGCAAACGTATGTATGTACTATGTATGTGGTGGTACAGTCCTTTAAAGGAAGACAATGTACATGTACACACAGATAGTAGCCATCTGTATTGTGAATGGAATTGAGATGAGATTGATGCGAGGAGATGAGATGATGAAACAAACAATCGTTCCCTTCACAATCAATGAAATAATGTCAATTCAATCCACTCCAATTAAAATACCAACACTTTTAAAACACAACAAACTATAAGTATTATTGTATGCTGGGGATACCGATATGTAAATAATAGTAACTATTATATTACTGCACTCCACTGAGGTAAACGTAGGCTTGTATTTATATAGGTAGATAATTAATAGGTTGATAAATTTTGTTTGGATTTCGGGTACCTTTACGTTTACCTCTAAAAATTGTAACCAGCACACAATAGCGCAGAGGGAATATCAATGAATATGGCTAATCGTCGACGCAAACATCTTTCTTATTCTTGGTATCTTCCCTTGAGCAAAAAATATGTAGCTTTATAATAATAAACCGACCAATCGGATGTCCCTATGTAAATTGTTTCTTACTAAACTACCTGTTTTGTTTGATGAAAATATTTTAAATGGCATATTAAAGTCATTTATTATAAATTTCCAACAAAATCTCACATGGCCCCATGTATTGGGTAAATTGAGTATTTTATTTGGATACCTTACGTCAGCACCTTTAAAACGATACCCCACATGCCATATGTTTGTATTTAAACAATAAGGGGCGCAGCCAGAACTTCATGGAGGTGTGGCCGATTTGGCTCAAGAACACTTACAAAGTTGACTGACAGACAGCAATACTCAAATGATAATGTATCTTGCGATACATAATAATGGCAATCTCAATTGATATGTACAGATATTTGCTAATTGCACGATGTAAGTCAAGCCATGCTAGGCCAGGTCATACTAATAACATTGATTGTATAATAATTTAGCAAGTACAATTAGATAAATATAACGTCTTCTTATGTCATCCTCTCTCCTTTCCTTAAGACTTTGCATAGTTAGATATTGCAGAACGAAGCAGATCAAATCATTCGTAATCAATTATAATCCAGAACAATAAAATTACTCTGAATTGCCTTCTACTTGTCTTGTGTGGCATTTACTCGTTGATATGGTATATATGTACATATGTATTTACTACTCAATAATTAAAATCAAAGTTACGAAACAAAATTATGTAGGTAGTCAGTTTTTTAGCTTAATAACCGCAGGAGATTGCCGAAGGTTGTGTATTACTTAAATAATTGTTGTACAACCATTGCATTGAGTTGTCCCTTAATATTAATTGAGTGTACATGCAATATAGATTTCCAGTTGAAATTATTTAGCGAAATAATATTTTTTGTATACTATTATTTTTAATTCGCCCTTCAACAACTGACGTAGATAGCCATATTTACGTTGGCAGTTTTAATTTTAATTTCTAAGAGGACTCACAAAAAACAAAACATAAAAGTGAAGATAGTACTAATATTCGTAGAGGAGAAGTGTAGGACATTATTAGTATTATTTATCTAAAAAAATTCTAGATTTATTTCCTGGATATTCTCTCAATTTGTTCATCGAAAGAATATATGGCTTTCAGAGCCGTGCTCATCTTACGTGTTATCAGGGTAGCAGAAGCACATACATAAAAATATTATATCAAATGATGTTAATGAATGTTTTTCTCTATTTACGAATTACATCTACAGGAACTAACATTATGTAGCTGCTGTCTGTGGAATCTATTGAAATGTTTAGTTTGTATCACTTTGCTTTAATTATGCAAATAAATGACAACAAATCGACATAATTTTAAAAGCTGTATTTCTCGCAATGCCTATTACATATATAATTGTGATTCCCCGGGTCGGAGTCCTTTCTGCCCACCACAATGAATTTCTGGTTACTTTTATTTTTATAAAGTATATAGAGAGGTGGGAATAAATCTCTTGTATTTATAATTTATACTGATACGCCGATTGTGAGTTGGAGCTGGAGCACAGAAACAAGAGTAACATACCTGAAAATATTTACGAGAAAATCGCCGGTAGGAAAATTACACCTATCAAAATAATCGTTAAATAATTTTTATAGTTATTGTGCAATTGGACGGAAAATACGAGAAATCAATTACAACGTTTTATTGAAAATAGAGTCTCCGCGTATTAGTGTTTTTGTCGACTAAATAAATGGCTAAAGCCTTCCATAATATTTATCGTTACGTAGGTATATTTAATTTATATACTCTTTACTATGCAAAAAGTTGCACACGCAAATATGTAATAAATCTACATTTGCAATCCATTGGCTATTTAGGTTTAATAACTACAGATAAATTAGTATTCCTCAAAGTCCCATGAAATACTTACGTAAGCATTGTCTTCGTAAACATAATTTTAAATGTAGCTATTTCTTTATTAGATTCATATTAAATTGATTGATTGTGAGGTCTTGTAAGTTATTCATTCATCTAATTGTAAGTACCAAGGAAGTACTTAACAAATGTGTTATGTTATGTTTGATATTGAAACGATCGGTGACGCTAAGCTTTATGTTAGGTAACTTAGCAGCTATAATTCTATAGGCACCTTTTTGTAAAATTTACCACTACAACAACAGTGTTCAATGTATCTGTAGTAATTTATTTATATAATGTAGTAAAGTTATGCTGATGCTGTCTGGTGTTCAATGCAATGATGGCAATAGAAAGCTGTTTCATTTTAAACTCCAATGTCACTTCTCAGGAATTGTCAAAGTCACCAAGAGCCAATCCAGCAATCAATATAACATAAAATGAAACCTAAATAGCATAGCAGAACACAACAGCATAATAGTAAATAACTGTAGGTATCTATTGAAATCCTTCCGTGTATTATACAAAACAAACTTTTACAAACGCTTATTTCTTGCTGAACACGGTAACATCAATAATGCTTAAGGCAAGCATTCAATTGGATAAATATTTACTAAAACAGGAAAAAAAATTAATAATGGGAATCTTGCAAACAAATTGTTAATGCATCATTCGAGAAATATTGAAAAACTGTATAACTGTATTCAAATAACAATGACAAAATTCGCATTTTTGACAGGACTGTTTTCATTCTGCCAAATTCGACTTTTGCATTAGGCATGAGCTTAAGCTTTATTTGTTTCTCAGTTTACTGGCTGCAACTACACTACTACACTGCATGACATGGTAAATGTAAAACTTCTGTGGAAAACTTTCAGAATTTTGCATTTATTGTCATTTGCATATTTATAATTATTCTGCAAAGGTATGCATTGGATTACATTCACGTTCGCTTTGGTCAGCCAAGATATACTATAGAAATTGTAGTCCAAGTAAGGTGCCTATATACCAGCGTCGGTTAGACTCAATTTCTATTTTTCGGATAGGAACAAAGTTTTATAACAGGTTACATTACAATAGATTGTACCTCACCATTTATTTGCATCAACTTAAATCACAAGACTTAAATATTATGCTTCTTAAAGTTATCAGAGTTCAAATTAATTCCTAGACCGATTAAAATTGAGGATATGCACGTAATGGTTTAATTCCGCATGAGTGATTTCAAAAACACAGAATTTACATCATTACCACTATCATCCATGAGAATCCATGAGTTTTAGATCGTTGTAATATACAATTAGTAATTATATCAGTTACATAGTTGCACCGTGTTACCTTGATGAACCACATAATATCCCTGTCCCTGCTAACTATAGTACATAACTTCATAATACCTATATGTCTTGTATTTCGTATAGGCATCTAATAGTACCTATACCTAAACATTACACATCCATAGTGGCTCACAGCTATTTACTATAAGAATAATAAGAGACTTACTTATTAACCAAGTTTAAGTTTGCCAAAATGATAAGTCTCAGACAACGAAAATTATTAACTTAGACAGAGAGACACTGTATTTTTGTTTTTTATAAAATAAAATGATCAAATATCCCAAAAAAGATGATTAAAACCTACTAACAATAAGCATTTAATTTTAATTCCTTAGCTACCTTGCAAAAGTCAGGTACAGTGTCAAACCAGTATAGTAACCAATAAAATAGAATATGCATGCAGTAACATGCCGACACAAATAAATCTATAATGAGACTAGCAGTACAGACATGTTTATTGTATTGATATTGGTTGTATAAATATAGGTAGAGTAGAGGTATGTCATTGGATTTGTATGGTTGAATGTCTAAAACGGTAATGGACTTGACTTATTATTGTCAGGCCTGCACAGTTTGCGTGAACAAATATTTGGAGTCATGTAATATGTACCTAACAGTACGAAAACCTATGTTCCCAAGCACCTAGCAAATCCACATGCAATTATTGTACACTATTTGCTAATATACACTTATCATTGCATTTCAATTCAACTTGTAACTGATAATTAAAATATTAGGAAGCAGGATACATACAAGATACAAATATTGGCATAATATAAAATATAGTTATCCACACTTCATATATTGGCATGTGCATAATAAATATTTGCTTTAATATACTTATACTCTCTGCGTAATAAACAAAATTTACAGTATCCAATTGATATGCATATCAGGTAGTATATCTACAGTATTCTATGTCAATATAGGTTTTCGTTTGTAATATCCTAGTCCTATGTATACTTTCTACGGTTACACCTGTAATTGTATTGAAGTTTTCAGATGATACGATGAGGGACGAATGAATGGAGATTCAATCTATTTGAATCTGTCGCTATTTGTGTGATTTGGTGAGATTAAGTTTGGTTTTATGCTTTGCAGTGCTTTGATTTGGTTTGCCTTGTTTTGATATATTCTGTTCTATCGTTAAAATTAAAAATATCATGTACGTGCCTAAATTATCTACTCAACTACACCTGCTAAACCAGAGATGAGATGAGACAGGAATCACAGATGAGTGGCCGGACGAATTTCACGCTCTTCGCTTTAATTACACGCGATTCTGCCATGCACTCAAATCAGATTCGGAAATGCTTAATGTTCCGTGCACATCTGAATTTAGAGAAAATCCAAACAATTTCTGCACAAACATGCAGATTCTTTACACTGACCATTCATCACTAAAGCTAACCAAGTCTTAGTTAACTAACCATAAGTAGTATATTATTATTGCAGTGGACATGCGATTTTGCTAACCTTAATGACTAATACTATAATTCGCCTACAAAA
Organism: Tomocerus mixtus; assembly: GCA_034694165.1. Taxonomy (NCBI): domain Eukaryota; kingdom Metazoa; phylum Arthropoda; class Collembola; order Entomobryomorpha; family Tomoceridae; genus Tomocerus; species Tomocerus mixtus. Next base: position 33,526 of record JAQFYC010000745.1, read on the forward strand.
GATTGAATTGAATCTATTTCATATTTGGTAAGCTAAGGGGGTATTATTCTGGTTGCCTGATCCATTTTGTCTAGGATCGTTGTCGTCTCATGCAACACTATAATGTACATTAATATATTTCCCATAATTATTAATTTTTTGATTTTAATGATAGTAATAAATATAACCACTGTAACATAAATCAGTAGTAGTAAAAATAGATAAATGCTTAATTCACAATTGAATTCTCAATTTATTTTCAGAAGTCATCGTCAAACCGTTATTGAAAATGTGTCAGTAAGTAAATTCTAAATTGGGAAAAATGATAACAATCCTTTAGGAATAAACGTTATGTACCTGCAGCTGCAGCGATAATTGTTTATTAAGGATAATCTAATGGATTAGTATCAGTATATATCAGTATATGCAGATATTTTAATAAAGCTTATACTTTTTATGCAATGCATTTGCTTTTTGAATGGAGAACGATTTGTCACCTTCAGTTATAAAGTAATTTTAACCTTTTTCATTCAGGATCACCTAAGGAAATAGTAACTCTTTTACTCATGCTATACACGTAAGTATATGGAAGTAATTTGAATATAACAAGCCGTAAAATTACCTACATGATTTCCTTTACAAGCTGCAAACATCTTCGCAAAGTAAATGCATTGGGTAAATTACTCGGAAAAGAAAAATGTAGTTCCATGCTGGGATGTCGATGTGTTACACAACCCTCATGGTATGTCTGCAGGAGTTATTTAATAACAAATAAGCTACATGTTCTAAATGCAATAGAGCTAGGGCAAAATATACCAATATCTAAAGTGGTGTGATTTTTCGTGTTTTCTGTGTATTTTATGACTAACTAATGGTTGTCAGCACTTTAATTTTATTGCCGAAATGAAGTAAAGAAACGATAATATAATTATATGTGGCATGAAATTCTTGCCTATTGATACAATTTCAAAAACGCTTATACTTTATGTCAATACTACAGATATGGTAAGTTAAATTGCTTCTATGTTACATACTATACATATTTATTGACATGCTAGAAAAACATTGGTACCTGAAGGCCTATAAGCATTATTTTTCATAAAGGTTGTTCTTGTATTGTATTATATTCACTGTGAAGAAAATCTGTTACATCAAAAATTGAGAACACGTACTTAGGCACTTAGCACATTAGACATTACATTAGTAAATTATAAATGTGTATTTCTGTTCAACTCAGAAAATTAACAGTATTGCGTAATGCAAATCTTAGATTTTTGAACCCCTGAACTTCCCAGTAAGTAATTTTAAGTGGAGTAAAATAAGACGACATTCAACTAATGGCCCATTTTAGGCGACCGTGACCCCCTCCCCTTAAACTGAGCTTGCAGCTTATTCAATATGGGCTACCAATGTACCCCACTACCTTTACTACCTGAAATTATGCTCGTCATCGTCATCATAATAAATATGATCCATTGCTATTAAGTTTAAGTACCTACTATCTGTATTTATGTACACATATTTTATATACCTTAGCATATAATATAGGTCCTAACTTAACAATACCACAATACGGTAGTATCAGCGCTAGTACTAACATTATGTACCAGGTCATGGTTCAATTCGAATGCAAAGAGCAAAATTTCCGACATGAAATACCCCGCTGAGGGCAAACAATAAATTAACTATCAAACTTAAACCTTGCATTATTGCTTTGAACTAGTAAATACACTGAAATGCTTAAAGGAACAAAGCTAGTACTAAACTTGTTTGCTTACGCTAATAACAATTACACTTCCACCTAACAAATATTGTATAAGTACACATAATTATAATATGATATTTATGTATTGTAGGTATTATTGTGATATGTATGCATTGTAGGCACTTTTAATGTTATTCGTATTTGTATCTAAATACGATTAACATTAAAAGTGCCTACAATAAAAATAGTAAAATTTAAAGATTTCAACGGTCTGGCAATTGTATTAGGTCTGGTATTTTCAATGTACTTATTTCCTCATCCGATATCAGACTAGTTAATTTTGTTGTGTATTACGTAGTACTACAGTTGATCAAATCCGTTTACTATTCTAGATATGTAATTGATAGTTCAAATGTAGCAATTCATTACAATGCTTGGTGAGATACATATTGACAATTAATTAACTACTATTTTTATTTAAAGATGCTATTGCTTTTTAAATTGAAACTGGAATACACTGGATATGTGAAGAAATAATATTATAATACATATAAACTCTTTAGTGACATTGGAGAATAAATTTACGGGCCCATGAAAAGCTAAAACCACCGACTGATGCCATTATTAATTATTACACATTCAATGTCAGTAACTGAAGCTTTGAAACTATATTTAGATTTAGAAAATGAACATGCATCTTGTAAAGAATGCATTTCCTCAAATAGGAATCTTTGAAATTGTAGCAAGATGGAAAGTGTTAAGGCTAGTAAGTAAAAAAGACGAATTACAAAATTGGATTTACAATTTACGTAGAGGACAATTTCTCTTTCACCTTTTGTTAAAAGGAAGGAAAGCAACAGGTGTCTGTAGCTCGGTTCTTTAAATAAACTCGCCTACAGATAGAAATTGAAATACTTAATGTACCTGTTGCATCCATTTACTTACGAGTACAAATATCTTGGTAAACTAATATTTTCGTCATAATACCTAACTAAGACTGTTAAATTTCTTCGTCAACGTATCTAAGAATAAAGTATAAATTAATGCATATGTATATTTTCCATAATATTAATAGTAGGAATATTTATTCTTCTACAATATGATAGAATCTATGTAGTATAATGGGAATTATTTACATGGAAGTGTATTTTACTGTCTGTGGAAGTTATTTAAGGTACTAAACTGCCTTGCCTTGATTTGCCGGTGCATGTGAGGGATGTTCCTTGTTTCGCTTTGTGTACTGTCTGTTACAAATTGTAGATAAGTTGTTCCATTAGAATTTATATTGCTATACCTATGTACATTTATACATGATCTGATCTACTCTCTACACTGGCAGCTCTTATATCTACCATATTATAAAAAATTCTCAATGAAATCTAATTAATTTCATCGCATTTGCTTTACACTTTACATAAACATATACATACATGCTACCGTGTTGTACTCTTGTAGTTACACTTTACACTTGCAAACTTGCAATACACTACACCGTCACACAAGGCCTTTTAATAATTACTACATTATAGTTTGTACTCAAAGTGTTAAAAGAGAGTAGGAAGCGATTGATTATTCATCCTAACAGTAACATAACAACATACCTTTAGATTTTATTTAACTATTTTATTTTGCATATCATTACATTGCATACTTACTCACGCAGATGGCTTGACTTTGCTCTTAATAACAATAACCTCTCCCTGTCATGCCAGAAGTCAGACCAGACCAGACAAAATCGAACTACATTATTACTTTTGAGACTTTTAACTTTAAAATATGCGATTTATTTTTTGTGCCTATCTTCTAGCGTACTACAGTAGCAGATACGTAATAAATAAATGAAGTTAGACTAAATAGGTACATGTTATGTCATAACATGTAATTTATTTACTATACCTATAACATCACACATACACATACATTCAGACCATACCAGACACACAGTTATTTATTTATTTAAATTTGAGTTGGCTTACCTCAGCAGGTAGTAAGTTTTTTTAGTAAGTCGGTAAAGGTACCTATTTACTTAATAAATCTTCAGCACTTCTACTTCAGTTCAGTTGGCTTTGGTTTTGGCTTGGCTAACCGTAATGTGACCGCATCACAATCGAATAAAATAGATCACTCAATGACTACGAGTTGCACAGACACAAAAAGAAGAAAAGTTATTTACCAATATAGTATTTTACTAATATAATATTTTTATCAGCCTAGCCACTCAAAATAATGAAGTTGTTTGGATTGAGACTTGCGAGACTCATAAATAATAAATATGCATAAAGAAGAAAACAAGGAACACTAAATACAATTACTGCACTGCACTTTATTGCACTTATTTAATGCACTAGCATAAGTTTAGCCTTCTTGGTTTATTTTATGAGGACGGTAGAATAATTCAAAGCTAAGGTAAATGTTCAGAAGCAATTTAGTTCACTTCAATTTCAATTCACAATGCAGGGCACTTATTTATTGTGCAAGGTCTGTGGATTGCATTTGCATGGAATTCCGCTGAATTAAAAAGTATTTTATTTACAGCTCATTTGCTCACCTTACTTTATACGATCAGCAGGAATTTAGACTCTTGAGATTGAGCTGACAGGAAAGTAATAGCTACAAAGGGAGCCACAATAGCCAGCCAATTGATTCTCAGAGGGTGAACCACTAAATTGTATTTGGGGTTTGACATAATTTATCCAAATTGTAACTAACTACCTTCCTAACTACATTTATTACTCTAAGCTTTAACTATTACATATATTTACCTCACTCGTCACAACACAAACTCACTCAGTCAGCAATTTTAACAACCAAAAAATGTGGTGGTCCTTAAAAAATCAATGCAATCACAAAATTACGTCTTGTCTCACATGAATGATGAATTTACTTTATTCATTCTGTAGTGTCTACAATGTAGTAGTGTGGGAAATAATATTTAACTATGTATTAGTTTATGTAAAATGACAAATATTCTTGCTTAGTATACTTTTCCCTTTCCTTTATAACTCTTCCGAAATAGTCCACTTGTTTAAATTAGTACTAGCTTGTTTTGCTTTCAATTAGCTAGTTAGTTAGTGAGCTAATGTAACGTTTCTTCTTCAATTCTGTCCAATTCGCAACTAACTAGAGATTCTACATACTGTATACTGTATCTAGGTGCATGCATGTATTATACCTATGCACTTATTATTTATTGTTAGCTTTTGCTTTTTTAGCTCGTCGAGCTCGTTGAGAATGAAATAGCAAGTAAGCAAAAATGTTTTTTAACTCTATTTCTCACTATGCTAACGATACAAGTGTTATGTAGAGACGGAGAGCGTTATTTTAATTTATGTTCTGTGTAGAAGCGTGCAGATCTGACTGACGATGAGGCTGACTCCAATATATATACTGCACTGTTATTGTGGTGTGATGTGACTCTCACAGTAGTTTGATGATAACTAAAACTGCAGTAAAGTCAAGTCGCTCATTGCGTTGTTATGTTGTTTTCAGTTCGTGTGGTTTTCCTATGCATTAGCTTACCTTATCTTGGCTTTAACTTTTCTTGTCTCGATGCGATGATATACATGTACACTACAATACATCTACTTTACATGGATGGACAATACAACTCAAATACAAATACAAAATGCACATAGAAGGGAATATTATATTCTAACTTAACTCTTCCATTTATTATAATGCAGTAGATAAGGATTCAATTCATCCAGTATTACTAGAAGACCGTATTCTTCGTAGTTGGCTATTGGCTATTGCTAAGGTACCTTTACTTTATTTTACTTTACATTTTACATCTATGTTTACCTGGTCTACCTGGCCTGGCCTGGTCTGGTTGGTGTTGGTGTTGGTGTTGGTTGGTCTCACTCTGACCAGGTTTGATTATCCTGCTTACTTTGTCTACTTACTTACACTTACCCCTACATTACATACCTAAGTACATAGGTACCTGCATTCAAGATACAATAGAAACCCTTTTATAATAAATAAGGTAGTATGTATATTCATTTAGTAAGAGATTCTGTAGTATTGTGCTTCTATGTAAAATGCATGAGCTTCTGAGGCAGTACAATTCAAAAGGAATCTTTTCATGAACGCATGCAGTTGTTGTTGCAGTAAGCAAGTCAAGTCAGAACTAACTCAAGTCGAAGTCGAAGTCGAAGTCGAGGAAGAAAATGTTATAGAATTCTGAATTGAGCGAAATGAGGAGAGTTATTCAGCTACATCGTGTTTTTCGTTGGATTGGATTGGATTGGAGCCGGTATGTAGAGTCTAGAATGCAGCACATTAAGTATCTAGTGTGCAATTCAATGTGTTTGTATTTATTTATCTTCTAAGTAGATATTATATGTATTTATCTGCATAGTATGTTATGTGTGTACGAGTACTACGTGTAAAAGGTGAATAATATGGATGAGTATGAATTTTATTGCAAATTTAGGTAAATTATGTTCAATATTAAAGTTGTAAACTACGCTCGTGCATTTGTGGTGGTGTCAATGTGTATAATAAGGATATGGAGGCAGGTTGTTTTGTAGTCTGGTATGGTAGGCTATTGTATGATGATGTGCTTAGTGTGGTGTTGTTGTGATGTGAGAATGATCTCGCTGAATCTTTGTGGAATTTACAATTGACAAACTGCAGCCAAAGTTACTTATAAAACTATTAGGCCCACAATTCATTGTAAATAATACCAGAAAGAGGAGAACTCAGAATCAGAGAACAGGTAAATGCCAAGTGCTATCTGTAACTATGCATGAGATTTGTGTGCGTTACATAGTTTAAAACTTAAATACAGAACAGGACATTCTATTGCATCTTCGTTTGTGGACTGGATTTGATGTTGGACACAGGATATGTAGTTGAGATGTATGTATGAAAAATGCAGATAGACATGATTTAAGGTAGGATAGGAACGTAGCGATTTAACTGGTAAATAGTAGTATGCGATGTACTAAAAGAGCATGAGTGTGTGATAGGTACATTACAACAATGTGCAGAATTCTGTTTCAGTTGAATTCAATGCTGGTTTTCTTCTTTTCAAGAGATGCCTTACTTTGCTTAATCTGCTTTCCAGTTTGCATTTTGCTAGCTCTGAGCAAAACGCTACTGCACACCGTAAACCTTCAAGTAGAATACCCTGGCCTTTATCCATATATCTGTACAGTACATAAAATAGTAGTGGTAGCTGCACACCCCTGTAAAGCATTGTAGTGTAAAGTGTCACATTTGTGATGATAGAATGGAAAGCTTTGTATATCTGTATATCACAGAAGATCATATATATGATTCTGGTACTTTAAGGACCACTGGAATTCTGGGATCACGGACAACAGTGACTGAAGGAATTTTGGACCTGCAGTATATTTTGAAATTAATAGAATAGTAAGAGAATTATTGTTACAGTCTAATAGTTATTAAATGTTAAAAAAAATGTTAATAAGAAGTTACTGGTCCAAAATTCATATGGTATTTATTTTCCATGCTTCCAATATTCCAGATGGCCTTAAATTTCTGAACCACCTAGTTAGAGACCTACAGGTGTGAAAATGTGAGCTGGAATTTACGCTTGTTAAGCTTTGGACACGCTTGGATTACTAGAAATTATCAGGGAAAATTTGCATTATCATTTTTTTAGAGGAGAGCCATATGACATACATTTTAATTCATGGAATATGATCAGACGACATTTATATCTCATTAGATTAATTAGACCCGGGTGATTTTTGGGGCTTAAAGGTTTAAAGTAGACTTTGATCTCGTATAACGTGGTTGTGGCTTGTGGCATGTTAATATTACTATAGTATAGCTATACAGATTTATTGCATCTGTTGTAGAGAGTACAGGTGTAATAACGATGAGTCGAGTCGTGTGTATTACATATTTAATGTACATACCTACTGTGAACATTATACAGAACTGCTCCTGATCGTGAGTATTAAATTGAAAAACACAAAAAGGTACTTGTGTGTGTAGGTATTCAAGTGTAGGTACGTCCTCCTCCGTGGTACCTCTACCTACCTACGTAATTCCATTGAATCTTTAATTCTGACGAGAACATACACTGCATTTCATCGCATGACAGTTATGCAAGTTACTCTCGGAAGGATTAATTGCTTTTTGGTGTGGATGTGGACTGCTGGGACTGAGACTGAACTGGAATTGACGACTGGACTCGACTCCACAACCATGAAGTGACATGGACATGCAAAAAATAAAATACAGATAATCAACACTTCAGAACAGACTAGGACATTAAAACTAGAAACATTTCATAGGTACACAGAAAAATATACTTATATTATGTGAATGAGAATTGAAGAAGAGTAAATAAAATGCCTTCGTAACTATTGTCTGCTCCAGTCCTACTATTTTCTACATTAAATTCTGCACACACTGAGCCATAAAGGTTTCGGTAAACCTAAAAGAATGCATCTGCATTTTCTACTGTAGACCTTCTTCAAGCAGAATATCATTTCTAAGCTTTTTATTTCTATTATAAAACCCCAATTTAGTGATTTAAATCATGCATAGTTATTTGTATGTACAAACCCTAATTACACACTCTACACAGTATCCGATGCTCTTTTTCAAATTTTTCTATTATATATTACTTGTAGAGAATGAAATTACCTGGCGACAATAAAATATCTATTTCACTTACAATTAGTAATACTTTCTGATGGTGTTTGGATCTTTGTACTGATTAACTTTATCCATGTTCTCAATAAGGTTTTTCTATAGAATTTATAGAATACTGACTACTTTAGCTTACTAAGATTCTACTGTATTTCTTACAGCTCGCTCGGGAGTCCTTTGTTTGTGCTAAAAAAATTTAAATAACAAACTTTGCCATTCTACCCCTTCGTTATATTTTGTAATTGGAGTTAATTACCTGCTATTTTAGCACTAGGCTTTGATTTTTTCTTTTAGACTTGCTTCTAACTTGCCTGCAAACTATTTTTTATCGGCGTACCAATTTTTCCTCCTCAAAAGGATCGACATTTGTTTGTATGTACTGTGACATGAAGCTTTCTTACTTATTAAAGGTGAAACCATTTTTTAATACATGAAATGCAAACACAAAGCATTGTACACTCACGCTATTAGATTTTTAATTACTACTGCATCATCAATTATAAAGCTAAGTATATTTACTTCCAAACAACAAATGCATGCAAATATTTTCTTTGTGTCGTAAGATATTCGCATAACTCCCGGATATATCTGGGTATTTATATTCTTACTAATGTGTGTTTTAAAACTTCCATAATTGTTTACAATGTCATGTATTGCTAAATTGCTATGTAATGTCCACTTAGTTCTTGAGTTTACATGTCGGAAGCGAATTTTGATCATTTGATCGTCATTCGGAGATCGTGGGTGTACACAATTAGGTATTACAGTGTTCCATGGGCAAAGTCCGTTCCTCAACTGCATTCACAATAGTAGTCCCTTCCTTTGGATTTGCTAGAATGCAAGAAATACATTACCAAAGCTAGTATTTAGTATGCATATTTGTATATGACTTAAAGGTATATTTATGTAAATAATATGTTGGTGAAGGCATTGGAAATAAATTATTTTTGCAAATATTTATTTAAAATACTCCTTAAACCTTAATTTGATTTGATGTGAGATCGAAAACATGTGTTAATGGGTTCGTGAGTAAATACAACTCAATTAAGACATAGGATAAGGTATACAATACATACTATCACTCTATCACATCAATTATTTATTCGAGTATTGAATTCTTAATTACATATTATGTACATCAATTATTAATTTATTTTTAAGGCTACCAATTAAGGTGCAGATAAAAAAGGGATGTGGCAGTTATCTATTTCAGTCTACCAAATAAAAGGAATATGTGTCGGGTTTTCAAAAAAGGTATCTCACTATTTTGCAAAATGTAGAAATAGCAGTGAAAGATTTACGTTTTGAATGCGCAGAGGGAATACGTGGTAGAAATACATATTATTATATACAATCATAAAATAGGGAAATATGGCAGTTTATATTTAAATCGGTCTACAACTTAATATTTACGGATTTTCTTTTGCTTTTACTATTTTTAAAAACTGGTCGGGCAACTCTACAACATTATGCACGCAGAAGCTCATGCCACTGTATGATTGGGTTTCCAACTGTTACCCCTTCCAAAGTTATATTAGTTGAACCAAAGACTTTAGAGTTCCGAGTCAATTTTCCATTGTAAACTTGAACATTTAAGGTTCGACTACTGGCGTTAAAGTCATCAATCGGGAAAATAAACCTATCAACATTATTATATTGGTCTGCTTCTTTCCTGTTAGCTTGGAGCTCTGTAGTAAAAATCATTGGGTCGGGTGCCATTTGTAGCTTTACAGAAGGAATCTTTGCCGCTCTCGATATCTGGGGCAAATTCTTGACTCCAAAAACCCAAACCTCGACGATTTGTAATATTTTCCTGAAATTAAATAGCACACATATGTACAAATTGAATTTACTTAGTTATGAGATAAGAAATTAAAAAATAAAGTAGAATAGGTAAGACAAGAGTAGATGTGGTATCATACTTTTTTTCATTCTTTTCACGAAGTTCGATACCCAGGTGTACTTTTGGTTTTTTTTCCCTGTCACCAACCGGTGTGTCAGCCAATGTTCTTTCAGGGATTGGTACTTCATCTGATGTAATAATATATGTAGTGTCCATTTTTTTCAGCTCTCTTTGCTACACTCAGAAAAATTGGACCGTCGGATTCTGAAAGAAAAAAATTTAAAACCCAAACTATAACACAATTTTGATTCGATTTATCTTGAGATTGATTTCATTTGATTTCAGAAAACCTCAAATCGATCCCAGCCCCAGTACCTTACTTTACCTACACTTTGAAAAATTACATCAATTCCATTTGGTCTGCCATGAAGACAAAGACAATACTACGTGCGCCAAAAATCAGAAAGCAATAAAACTAAGGGCATAATTTTCTCTAACTGTATTCTCAAACTATATATTCATAAAGTTGGGAAACCACTTTTAATTTTAGTTTTCAACTAATAAAATACGTAAGCTGCGAAGATAAAGTTGCGTAAGTAGTAATTACTTGGAAAGTAAAAAATTTGTAGTGAGCGAGCATTAATAAGAGAGAATATTCTGCAGTAATAAAACACGAATACCTACCAAAGTAAAGGGATCTACTGTACAATTAAAGCACACCTGTGTGCATTATATACATATTATAAATATTTGCACATAAATTCTGTACAAGACAAGTAAACAATTGAAATTTGCAGTAAAAAACAGGCATTATGGAATCGAATGCGATTTATTTGAGCTGACAAACAGCACGACTTTACGGATCCAGCTTACATATTTACAATGCAATTTTGTTAACGTGATGTTTGAAATTATGAAGTAAGTATAAAGAAAGTTACCTACTTGTGTACTTCTTAGATCGTCTTTACGGATGATTTTAGGCTTTCAATCCAATCCAGCTATCCACTAGTCCAAAAAAAATCGTCCTTACGCAAAACTTACTACAAATCGTGTTGAATTTTCATCTCATCTCATAAGGCTGAATGTAAGCTGAGTCCACAGTGTGGACTCCACACAACAGGTAATAAAACCGATTGACGGTTGTAGTACTAGTGTTGTAGTAATCAAAAGAAGAAAAGAGAATCCTTTGTTTGCACACACACTTTTAAAACTTTTCTGTAAATTGTATATTACTATGTATCTATTGAATATCGTGTATTAATTATTGCTATTGATAGTTACTGAATAACTGGTTATATGCTGATAGGGCTTGCCCCTAAAGAAGGCAGTGTTTATAGACATTGAAAAATTATAGCAGAGGAGCTTTTTGAAACTCATAAATAAGTACAAACGAAACAGGGCTCTTTCTGTAATTACCTAATTAATATCTTGGTCCGGGCACAGGGCACTATACTAAATTATAGATTCCACTCAATCAAACGGAACAACATTACACAGCAGTTCTATTTTTTGAGTAATTCTTTTTTCCTTTATTAGCTCACGATGGCAAAGTATTAAATTTTAGTCATTGTTCTGCTGTGCGCTGAATCTTTGTTAAAATATCGCATTTTGTACTTATAGCTCTGTACTATAGGAATGTATTTCTTTTGAGGATGAAATTATGCCATCTACTAAAACAAACCAATCATATGCGTAGCTAATAGCTAATCTGCATTACTTTTTATTAATCCTCGAAATTAACATGTTATGTTTAATGTTTACATACATATTTATTTGTTTTCAGCTTTGAAAAGTAAGTACCTTTCGGATATATGCAGATAAAAAAGTTGTGCACGACTTGTTTTTTTGTTTACTTAAGGGATGATGCCTGGAACGGAATATTTTCCTTTTAAATTCTCATGTGAAAGTTTTGCAACTTCATTCCGAAGATTCTGTTTTAATACATGCACATTATATTGTAGCATATTCATACATCCTGTTCCACATCTACAATGCACACTCAGCTTATTGTTAGTTTCCTATATTGCGGTTGGGATGCGATTGGAAATAAATCAAGTTACGATAAGTAGTAAGAAAATGAAAAAGATTGCTACCTACATTACAGCGTGGGCAATTTTGCATGGGGAAACATCGATTTGTTTTTATCTTTAACCTTCACCATTTAATTTGCTTTACAATTCCTACAAGGTTGCCTGCTTGTAAGTATCCGTCGCTTTTTTCACATTGTCTGATATTTGACACTGAGGCGCAGATATGCAGGAACAACTCGGAAAATATTATTAACCTTTGGAGAATTTTACTTAATAGACCGTAGTTACCGTCTTATCTGATGTAATGTACTATGTAAATATATTATACATATATACATATGGAATATATACCAGATCAGAGATTGGTCAGCCAAGCAAACTCATTGAGGTGTACTTGGAAAGATTAATCTCTGCAAATATTGAGCAATTATAAGATAGGTAGTTGCACTTCAATATTTTGACGAGTTCCAAATTATCAGTAGCTCTCATGATGATAATGCATTATTATTTGGAATTCGTGCACTATAGACTATAGACATCTGAAATTAAATATAGAACTACATTCACTATCATTCACTGCCCCCGATTTTGCCATACTTTAACGAGCTCGCGTGATGATAAATAGTAGCATTTGCCATGAATTGTAAAAATCCGTATTACATATACTTGTTAGTAAACTCTATCTCTTAAATTGTAATATATTGTAGATGATTTGAATTATTTATATTTGTAAAAGGATATCTATATATGAAGTGGTTGAAATTTCCATTTTTCATAATATATTTTATTGTAGCATATATTACAAGTATCCGTTTGAGACTTTTCCTTTGCTTTTGTGGTAGGAGTCAACCTAAGATACTTTTCAAGTTAAGCCAGGGCCCACAAGTACGAGTTTAGCCTTAGCCTCTGGGCATACTCAACACATTTCAGTAAGAAAAGAAAGTTATTACGATAGTACGTATATTGGATGCGTCATAAAATTCTAGGAAGCAAACATCTTGCTATTTTAGATGGTCGATTCGAAACATTGAAAGAAAGTTCTTTAAGGCTAAGTAGTGACGATATCAACGGTGAGCTCATAAACAACTGTATGGGCATTGCCCATCTGCCACTGTCTCACCGAAATTCTTGTAATATGTATCATTCTCTATAGTGTATGGTCCATTGCCTCGTATTCAAGAAATATGGAAATACCTATCCAATTCATTGTCATTGTTTCTATGTAAAAAGTGTTGCCTATAAATAAAATGCAATAATAAAGCAGGCTTGCAAGCACACTCATACAAAATATCCTGATGTGCCCTATCTGCATCTTTCCAATCCAATGCATGGAAATCCACACAATCTAAAGAGTATAGGAAAGCATAGCACGTGCTATCTTGTGCTATGTTATATTTTGTGTCCCAATTGAACAAATCTATACATGTATACGCCATTTAGTTATCGGTA
>JAQFYC010000746.1:0-47155 GCA_034694165.1 Tomocerus mixtus
GCGCTGAGGGTCAAATTTTTCCAATATTCTAAGTGGGGTCAATGATCACGTTGATCATGGGACTTTTGGGGTATGATGATATGTAAATAGTGCAGACCAGGCCAGGCAGATATCATATCAGTAAATCTACCTTTGTGTTTGTTTATTTTGCATCTGCAGAGTTTCGTTAAGGAAATGCAAATTGTAAACTGTAAGGTAAACGTGATTTTGAAATGATGTGGTGGAAGCATTCAAGTCGCGTGCTCGTTTCGATTTTGACCTGGAATTCGAGATGAAAGCAGACATTGGGATTATAATTATCTGACGATGAGTGGGACAATTATCTCTAGAATTAGAATACGCACTGAGCAGAAACGTATCTGTGTTAAATGTTATGTATGTACTAGATGTATTCGTATTTTATTTGTTTTGTTAGCCATAGAGCCCTCTAATTGTATAGCAAGGCCTTGTAGAAAGTGTAATTAGTAGTTTCATCTACGCTTACACTGCTAATGATATTCTAATATGATTGATGATGTGCATTATTGCCAAGGTGTAAGTGAAAGAGTCACACGAGCTATTTTATTTCAATTCAATACTTCCCGAACTTGTTATTTCAACAGTTTTCAAATAAAGAGATGCTGTATATCTGCAATAGCTATAAAATGAATTAATTAATAGCAGTATTCATCAACATGCTAAATCTATGTCCAATAAATTCTTGTTTTGCCAAAAAAGATAACTTAATAATACAAAGTTGCTTTAAATGGGTATAATAGTACTGTACGATGAAATTGATTAGCCATAATTCTTCTAATTGAAGTAAAGATTTAAATAATAATGTAAATAAAGAATATTTCAGTGACTATGTTAATGTTAGTTTATTTTTTAGCTTGTGGCTAGTACCAAGATTGAAGAGACGTATCGACGTATGGTAGCGTATAGGAGATTTATTACAATACCTCAAATAGACTATAGACAGTATTTGTGTTAGTATTCGATCGTGTCGAAGGTATCGTTCTAAAGTATTTTCGTTCTTGTTGAGCAAATTCTCATTCTTCAATCACGATAGCTGTTCTTTTGTTCGTGACGGTTTACTGTCTCATAATTGGCTTTATTCCTTTTGCTATGTATTCCTGTTGAGCCAACAATATGGAGTTGGAGTATCATTATCATCTCCTATTCCTGACTATTTCTTTGCAAATAGCTATCTTTCCCTTGCAGATATCCAAATGTTTTAAGTATACCAAATACATACATACATACTTTAAGTTGTCACATAATGTATGAAGTTTTGTTATATGCGTACTATAATATTACAAATGTATTTACTATGCATTTAAAACATTATTGTACACATGCAAGCACACACCTGTGGACTTATTGGAGCTTATAAATTAATTTTGATACAATGATAAACAGTTTTCCTGCGAAGCCCGGCAACCATGCGGTTGGTTATAGTGCCTATTTTGTTTGAAAGTCCAATTAGATATTTATGGAGTGAGAAGAACCTACACATTTATATTATCATTAAGTTCTTGATGTACATTTTAATATACTTGGGATTGGAAATAAACACAAATAAATTAGTAAGCCAATGTCGATAAAAAATTACAATTTACTTATTATGTAGAAGTTGTAATAGTATTCATTGTCTGCTGGGACTATAAAAGAGTAAATTAATAGCTCTTAAGTTTCTACGTATTTCACTTGGTTTTATAATAATGTCATGTTAATATTTTTGTAAATTCTTAAAGGTCAAGTTTAAAATGGTTTGTTTTGCTTAGCGGTTTAAGTCGGTGTCGGTACGCAAACCTAAGATTCCCATAGCACACGGTTGAAGTAATAGCAAATACAATTTTGTGGCTCATTTAACGCTTTTCTCTTTCATATTAGCTGTTTTTGTTGGCGAGAAGAATTTACTCGAGTTATGTTATGTGTGTTCTGTTTTGTTTTAGTAGTTTCGAATTCTCTACTACTAAAGCACCACAACGTTTTTACATTTAGCCACACAGTCCCAACTAAATAGTAGTTCTTACTTACTCCATCGTTCCATCGAGCTATTATTTTGTGAATTGTTAGTGTAGGTAACGTTATTTTATTATTTCTTGTATTCAATATGAGATCGCATCTTGTTGCAAATGATTAGCACTTCGAATTCCCAAGCCCAGCCCAAACTGAACAGAACAGACATCGCATCAGTGCATGGGATCAGTGTGATTATGTACTTTCGTTATAATTATCTACGTTAAAGTTGTCACTCAAGTGCTACCATTAATTTTTATAAGTGTCAATTCTTTTTCGTGTTGATGATCAAATTATACTTTCAATTCGAACTTGGAAGATGCTTAGCTTAGCCTTACCTAACCAACCAAACTAGGTAGGCACGTCACATCAGACATGTTTAAAAAATAAATTGAGTACTTATGATGATTGTGTGATGTGACTTTCGTTCTTTATATGAAGACATTTGGTTAGTAAGCATCCTATCGCTTTGGTTGGTAATTTTAAATATTAAGTACGTATTGTTCTCGATAAAGAACGAAATAGCTAGATGTGATGTACTTAAGAAAGGCAGGGCAGCAAGCAAGCAAGGCAACTCGAAATTGAAAGTTGAATTTTAAACACATGTTAAAGATTTCTAAATACCAGACCATATAGATAACTACGTTTACATACGCAGTTAGATAGATGATACGGAAAGGAGAACCAAAACCAAACCGACTTGACTCAAACTTAACTGAAATGCATTCTGCTTTCACTATTTATTGCAAATTTTTTAAAACCTAACTATTTAACTTAAGTAGGCTCTTTAGTTAATTGTCATCACTTTGAGTTTCACTATCTACAGTATTGAGTATTTACTATAAGGTCATCATAATATACACCCTGCCTATATTTATAATTTACGATGAATGCGTATTCTAAATTCCAATCCAATCATCCAATGCAATAGCTAATGAGACAGGGACAAACTAAATGCCGAAGCATAGCCAAGCCGGTTAAGGTTGTATGTTTGTAAGTTGTCTTGTCTTGTAGTTTGTTAGCCCACGGAAAGTAAAAACCAGATTCTGTGTTGTAGTACGTATGTAGCTATCGTTTGACGGGATGCAATAACTTTTCTATGTCTGATTTGTAAAATGTAAAACGGTTTGTTTCTTGGTTTTGTTATTCTACATGTATGTAGGTATTCGCACACTACGTCAATTAATACAGTAATAATAGAGCGTACTATACCGATAAGTAGATGTTGATACTAAAATTATGTACAAATAATGTAGTGTAAACAGACAAGACAAGACTCTTCATTTCTCTATCTGTAACTCTATTTAGTGGGCAACTAGTAATAAATCCATGTCACACAGTGATTGCTTTAGATAGATGTGATGTACCATTATTACTATTTACTATTTACCATACTATACTTGTAAGCATTTATAGTAGGTATAATGTATACAATTACAACTGGTTTGGTTTCCATCATAATATCTGAAGAATACACTTACACACGTTAATCCAATGCCTATATGTGTACTGATTCCCATGAATCAATTTTTAGTTGGAGTTTTCTATGTACTTATAGTACAGTGATGGAGATAAGCTTGTTTACAATACAATGCAACGCTGCTTTGCTATATGCATATGTAGTGTATCTGTAATACACTGTTCCCTACTTATTTACTCTAATAGGGATTAGTCTTTACACTGTTCGATCGCCTGTGCATTAAATTGTCATCGTTTTTATTTATTGTGCTGTGGGGTAGTACATTATCTCTGTTTTGTACATAAGGTACTAAGTAAACACAAAGTAAACTACTTACTCTTCAAGCCAATCCAATCCAATCCAGGTAGGTTTTCTTTGCATTAGTATGCTATACACTATGCACTATGTGTTATAACATGTACTAGCTTAAAAATACTATAGATAGTGTTTGATGAACGTGAGATGAGCATTTGGACGAGGTTGAGTCAGTTTAGTAGGATAAATAGTTAGTTGTGATGTGATGTGATGCGATTAGACATAGCCACATGCTGACAGAAGTGAGTTGAGCAGTTGCAGTAAGAGTAATGCCTCTCGTGCAGTAATAAATTGTGAAAAGAATCGGAATTAATTCGATGTGATAGTTCAGTCACTTAGACCGATGCAATTAAATATAAAGGCTACACACCTACATACAAATACAACTCCTTTACTTACAAGTATAATAAGAAAACAAGTATGGCTACAATAAAAGAGAATGACAATACAATGTCAACATTGTTTTAGCTTGGCATGCTCATTAGTTAATCTTATTATAGGTACTTCCATTGTTTTTAATTATTGTAGGCATTTTATATGTCATTTCATTACTTGTATTATTATCCTGTTAATCGTATGTATGTGGCATTTATTTGCAAATCGGCATACATGTGTTTGCTCTTGTGGCGTGGCCGTTTTAAGCCGAAGACAAACTCAAAGCTCCAGTTTTTTGCTGTCAAACAATTTAGATCTTATCACAATAAGATGAAATATGATTTTTTCGTGCTACTCTCTTGTGTTAGAGTATCGGTATGTGCAACAAGTTGACAATTTTGCTTTGAACTTGTCTAGTGTATATAGACTATGTACAGTAATTGATTCCGATGTATATGTATTTACAATTTACGTTACTTGCACATTTGCAGATATAGGTTAGAATTGGATAGGTATTACTAGATTGGAACTGTTAAACTCTTGTTCTAGTAAAACAGGAGTAGTAAGTTGAATGTTGAAGCTACTGATAGAAGGATTTGTATAAAGTGTAAAGTGTAGAGGATTAGATTCGTTGATAGTTAGATAGATAGTTGATGTGAATGTGTGAGCGTCTCAATTGTTGATCTGATTGGGAGCATAACCAATAAGTTGACTAAACTAAAGCAAACGGAATATTTCATCAGAGTGTGAATCTTTTGTTCTGATCTTTTGTTAAATGTTCATAGAATTGGATGATTAAAGGAGACGAAATAAAGAAGCGTTTAGTTTTAGATGGAGAATTGGAGGTAGTATGATGCTATTACTTATAGGAGTGATTACAGGCTTTTCAGGAGAATGCGTGACGTTTACACTGCAAATTAAAGATAATCAGTTTTTTAGCATGCTACCTGCTCACGCATGTAATGCACTAAATAGCCTTGCTCTAAGAAAAGAACAGAAATTAAACAATATAAAATATCAGTTGCAAAATCAAGAATAGATGATAGGAGGAATAGCACAAGCACTATTATAAGTATCAGATTCAGACCAGGAACACAATACAATGCAATCTTAAGTTGCATCATATATTGAGGTATCTATGTATATAGCTAGCATATAGATTGAAAGTGGAAACGTTTATCGTACATGCATCGGCTACCCGTAATATTGAGTATTGAGGTATGTAAGTAATAATAGTATGTAGTTCATAATAATAATATTCACCTATGAAGAAATTCTCATTTGATGTTTTCTAACTTCCATTGTATCTTTATTGATTGATTTTTTGTTCGCTTATTGTAATGTGAGGAGTGAAGGAATGCTTCCAATTTTCAATCTTCGGGCTGAGAACAGAAAATATTGGCGTTCTTATGTATATCAGTGTCGAAGAATGTATTTTACTAATCGTGGAAAACGTCCGCTTAATTTTCGTTTGAGCTTTGGATTTATTACGTGCATTCATTTGCAATTTTAATGCTTTGGTTTTGCACTTTGTAGTGCAATGGTATTCTATTGAGTGATGATGTAAATGTAAAGTTAAGATGTTAGTGTTGAGAACTAAATTTAAATAAGTTTGTCCCAAAATGTGTGAACTTATTGAATATGTGTTGTCTAAGTTGTCTAAGTCTAGAGTGTATCTGGCGTACTATGAATGCATCTCTACTCTGTAAAAGTCTTAGCTCTTAAGTTAAAGAAAGATGAATAGATTGAGATTTTATGCTCCTTTTTATAGGTTATTAGATACGGTTGTCAAACTCGTGACAGGATGATGGCTAAATTGAATAAAAAATTGCCTATTATCTCTAGACATTACACAGTGAATAGATAAAGTAAAGGTACCCAATAAAGCAACCTTCAATCTTCCTTCTGGAAACCAGGTATTACTTACTGTACAGTGTTACTGTGTCTATGCAAACTGTATACTTTATGTATTATTATTATATACTCATACTACGACTCACATTCATGATATTTATAATCTGTGTCTTATACTATTATAATGACATTATTACGTTTAGCTGCATAGGCATACTAGTTATAGTTCTGTCTTTGCTCTATATATGTACGAAATCCTTTTTCTCTAATAATAACTGCAATAGTGCAATAACTCTTGTTTAGTCTTTAGTTTTTTAATGTAAACATATGCAATTAAAAATCTTTATTGCAATATTGATGATATACTATGTAGCTGTGTCTATTGTGCATTCAGGTTGTAGGGCGGCACCTATATTAAGATTATTTTCAGATTCAGGTTTCTATCGCGTTTTTTAAATCTCACTTTCCTTAATAACAATTTACCAAACTGTCGGTAATTAATCTACAAAGAATTTTATACAATCCTGATTCACCTGTACAGAATTGTATATAATGTTATTTAACATTTTTTGCATTATTGCCATTGTTCGGTATTATAGTGTTGTATTTTAGGTATAGTGCTAATGTAACACTTGCAGGCATTTAAAGTAAACTGATTGTGAGATATATGTTGTCTACTGTACATTAATTATTAATAGCTACTGTACCATTGTCCTAACTTTGTTAGTGCAACCAACAGCTATTCAGCTTCAGCCTTTTATTAATCAGTATCAGTGAAATATGCTCAAATATAAAGGGATTAATTTAAGTTTGTTTCTCATTTTTGCATGCATTTAAATAGTATGCACTTTGGTATGTGTAATATTAATATTATAAGGTACTTATAAATCCATTATTATAGTGAAGTGAGTGAAGTCATTAATTTAGAGCCAATGTTAAAGCCAAAAGTAAGTAGAAGATGATAACGTACAGAGCTAGAGAGCGATATAACATATCTGTAGCTACGGAGTGACTTTTCTTGTGCTGGTACTGTTACCACTACCTGTTGAGCGATGTTCAGGATTTTGGAATAGCGAAGAAGGTAGTACACCTAAAGTTACAATTCCTTAGCGATAGAGAGTGCTTAGCGGGTTGGCGTTAACCAACACATTTGTTTTAAAACTTCTTTATTGTCTTCCTTAGAGATACTTTGTTAACGAAACCCTTTTCCTATTCTCTTATTGTAGTATATTATTAGCTTCATAAATAAATTTTGGATGCAAACTCTATTTTAGTGGGCAGACTATGCATTTGCATGGCCGATATGTACGATTTTCACAAACATGAGATCTTAATTAATAACCGTTCATATGGAATTATAGGCAAGTACGCTGTGATCCTTAGTGTCGGGATTCATTTATATAGAACTTATGCAATTGAAATGTTTTATTGTGATGATTTTTTTAAAATAAGAAAATAATTCATCAGTACACATCGTAGATTTGAAATATTCACTTTTTATTAGGTAGTACTTTTATAGTACTTACTTTACTTTAGTCAAGTCACACGATAAATATCGACATCAATTAAAATGTAATGTTTCAGATTTGATTGTTTATTGGCAATTATACAAATATATATCTGATTTACTTTGCAATACAGGTTAAAGTACGTATTTGTATAGTCAAAAATATCATTACTACTTTTTTATACACGGGCCAGAAACTATATTACGAATGGGCAAACTAATTTTAATTGATTTTTGCAACAGAATTTAATTTTAATGTAATAGATTTCAATTAATTATCTACTCAATCATCTATGTATTACAAGTATTTAGATACACACAGTTTACAAAACCATTATGTATTCTAAAACGTGTTGCAAACACGAGTGTTTAAATGAATTAAAAGTCACCATTACATAATAATGTTTATTAAAGAGCTCTTTGCAAATGGAAACAATATACCAGTATGTAGTTCGTGGTTTACAATTTAATCTAACCTTTTTAACGATGCATGTTGCCATTAAATATAACGTTGAAAATTGATTGGTCATTCCGCAATGTAAAAATGTTTCAATTTATATTTGCCATGTTTGTAGATAGAACATACATTTATTTTGCTAAATTAATATGTATCTCTGCTAAAAGCTAAGTAATCTAAATTAAACTAACAATAAGCAAATTATTTGATTATCTCCTTGGGTATAGCACTATCCTATGCATTGCATTGCAATTGTCTCATTTTCATGACGATATGACTGAAATGGAAGCTTACACCTAATGTACATATCTACGTGGTTTAAAAATACAAATTGGAATGTGACTATTTGCAGAATACGCGTGTGTATTCATTATTTCTATAAATATAAAATACTTATTTAGTAAATATGATACGATTGTTTGTTTAATGTGATTGTACTTTGATGGCTCGTTGTTTACTTAATGATTGTTTCGTTTTTTAGCAGACTGTTTTAACCCCCTTGTTTTGTTTCATTTGTTTTAGGGTCTGTTTATCTGTTAAAAGGCGCATTTTGAGGACATTGGTACATATTTACTTGACACCACATCACAACTAGTGTGGTGTGATGTTACAGTTACAACAGCACATCTACTATCTCGTAGTAAATACTTAAATATATACACTAAACCTAAATTACATTAACTTTTATTGTACTAACTAATACTTCTACTTAACTACTTAATTTATTTATTATTACTTGTTTATCTATGTAACATTTAGTTCAATACTTACATATCTAAGTATGTATTTGTTTTTTGATAGTCATCGTAACATAATTCTTATTTTTACGGATTTCAGTCAGGTCTTTGAAACTTTAGAATTAAAGGAATGCAATAATGTATCATAATCTATTTAGGTATGATTGTTTGTAGGTACTTAACATAAAAATACAATTAAGTAGGTATATAATGATAATAATTGATGTAGTAATGTACAAAGTAGGTATACATTTACTGTATGAGTTATTTTTAGGCATTAGGAATTATTTACACTACTCTCCCAGCTAGAACCTATACGCAATAACCGGAGAATGTTCGCAGCATATTTTCCGTATAGAATTTACCAGCAATCACTCCTGTATCTGTGTGGTGACTTGGACACTGAAAGCCACGTGGGCATTGACAAAGTGTACTTGTGTTCACTTCCGTTACGTTTGATCTTCTCTTGACTGTAAAAAGCTTGCAGGGCTCTTTTCTTTGACATAGGACACGCTAAAGATAAAAATAAAACAATATGAATACCTTAATATACAATTTGTATTGTATTTTATACTTAAGTACCTAATATACTATAAGTGAAAGCAGTTAGTGTTAAGATTTAATGGTAACTTACACTTTGAGGGGAGCATGCAAACGAATATTTAACACCGACTTCATTGTCGTCTGTTGTGTATGGTATTCGCTTGATCATGTAAGCAACAGAATCCTTTGGACATTGACAATGGACTATTTGTTGCGTTAAGTTGTCCCCTTTGGTCACCAGGGTCCAAGTTATATCACGAAAATAACGGCATTTTGGCAACTTTCTTACTGGCTCACATAACTAGAAAAGAATCACAAGAATAAGATTAAGATTCAGCGTACGCTTAGAATTAACGAATTAAATTGTTTAATATTCGAAAGTGAATGTTGTGTTAACAATGGTAAACAAGTACCTACTTTATAATGGCGTGTTTTGTCTGTGACAGTATGTCCGTCATTTGTTTGAATAGAATTGGAACATGGCATAGTGTTTGCTGGACATTTACACTGCTTCTCAATCCATGGTTTATCATAAGTATCTACTTTGTTGCACACTGACATTTTTCCACACTCGGGTAAAGTCGCTTCTGTCATCTGAAAAGATAAAAACAGATAATCGTATTTAGAACATATTTTTGAGACAATTATTCTTGTGTGAAGTAATCTACACTTTTATGTTGTGGTTTTATACAAATGACCCTTACTATTATAATGTGCATTATACTATACTTATATTAGAATTATATTATGTATAAACCTATAGAATTTATACCCTAAGAAATTTATTTCCTAATAGATATATCGTGTCTTAAGATTGCAAATACCTACCTACATACCTACATTATTGTGTTCTATAGAATGTTTGTATTGCAACCCACACTCCCACACACACACTCAAAGGTTGTAAGGTACCCATTCATTTAATGCTTTCCTGAGCGACGTATTTTATTACTCGGACAAGTAAAGGTGACGCCAAAACGGATTATCGGAATTGTTTTGCTCAAAAGTCAAAATGAGAAAAACAGGATGGAAAATTAGTACAGTTTTTTGACCTTTTTATGGTTTGTTTATCATGGAAGCAAAAGTCAATAATAATTATGGTGAGTTGGCATATTGGCTTTGGCATAAGTGTGTCTGTGAGTCAGTAGATATGAAATTGACTACGAGCGAATGAACTTGAATGAAATGTAATTTGAATCTAAGTATGTAAATTGTATTAATAACCTTCATTCAACCATACAAGAGTTTATGATTTGTAGTTTGTATGAAACATGATAGTACTAGCAATATTGTCATTCATATAGTAGTTTAAGGAATTAATTCCTATATGAAATGTTATCTTGTTATCATTTATCCATTGCATTCTTAGTGTTCTTAGTCCTAAGTATGTATTATTCTTAGTTTGTTCTTAATTTATTCTTATTTTGTCTTGAAGATAACCAATGCTACAATTAATGATATCTGCAGTTCGTTCGTTTTCAAAGAACGTGCACTTCCGTTGCTCTAGCTGTAAAAGCTCTAGTTGTACTAATAATTGTAAGAACATGACCCAAGACACAACACTGAAAATTCGTTAAAGTGTATGTAAATCATAGTACGTTGATTGCTTGAAGGTGATCCATCAAGAAATGTGACATGTACAAATATTCCATTCATTTCGCCATGTCCTGCCTTTTGTATATTTGGTTTGCTTTCGCCTGCACTACATATGTATGTACATAATACAATACCTACTTAATGTGAATATCTATACTACATTACCAATAATTGGTAATGTACGAGTACGAGTAGCACACAAATATCTAATTACTACATTTGCGCATTTCTTGGACAATGCAAGACAAGTCGTTCAGAAGGCTTTATATGCATGTGTCAGTAGCTAGTATATATTTTATATGTAAGTCTCAAGTAAGTAATTATCTGAGTCTACATTAGCACACGTTCTCTTAAGATATTGTAGCTACATGTGTATACGAAGTCTTATTGTACATCTTAGAATATTTTCTTAACTTTATACCAATTAATCAATATAATCATCTACTCTCAAATATATTAGATTCGCTGTTTATAAAGATCAATCACAATTTAGCAATTGTATTTAAAAAGCATTAAACAATCTTTTTGATTTGTAAATCTGTAAAATTTAATTACATAATTCTGTGGTTCAGTATTGCTAAAATTAATTTAAAGTTAGGAAAAGGCAAGAGATTTGCAAACCCGTTTGGAAGACTTATTACTGTTATTACAGTTAAAACTTGAAATCACTGTACATAGTAACAGTGGCAATATAAGTAGTATTTGTGGGTAGGTATATTAATTATCTTAATTGGCTTGTATGAAATATCACAATATTCTAATGATGCAGAGAAGTTGGATAGAGTTATAGATTCTTGTTATGTTTTGTTCTATATTTCTGTCAAGCATTAGAAACCAACAAGCAATCTAACAGAACATTAAATATTATTCCACTAGGTATATTGTTAATGATTTCATTCACTGTACATTCGTGTACGAGTATCAATCCATTTAGATGGGCACAAGGCAAGGTACCCGTTTGTATGAGTATAGGGTGTGCAGTGTACATTATTATTATTGTTAGTTACTTATTAACTGTGAAGAGATTGTCTATAGAGTAAAGTAAGTGTAAGTAAATAAGTAGTACCTTTAGATCTGCATATTTATGTATTAAATTATTAACAAGCAAGAGTACTACTGTAACAAAGCAAGTCAATCTTTTTAACTGATGGCACTGCATAATTTGATGATTGCCTATCTTATTACCATTTAATTGATAGTGTTCCAATCAAATATAGTTAGTTGTTGGTAGATATACTTTGTATATTCTGATATTCTCATGTAACCTCGTGTGTACTGTATAATAAATGCATATTGTATACAAATGAGATTTCGAGCAAACAGTCTCACTTATTTTGCAATTTATTCAGTTGGTTTGTTTTGTATAAGTTGTAAAATTGGTTGTTTGATTTGAGAGTAATAAATGAGGGCTTACCCCGTTAGCGTAGAGTATTCTGTAAGGCAGATTTGTGCTGCTGGTATGGTGAAGGAGGTGAAATGCTGATGTAGTTCCTATGTAGGGTTGCAGTTGGGCGAGAAAAAAAATAGTAAATGCGGAAATGAGCCGATAAGTCTTGCAGCCTACACTTTGCTCTAAAAACCAACTCATTGTGCTTCCATTATGAGTTCTTCCAAATAATGAGAACAATATTGAGTGAGATTTCCTCACTGTACTGGTACTGGACTGAGAGAGACGTACGCTAGAGAATTGTCGACGTCCTCGCGAGTTGAATGAATGAATTTGCTGAAGAACAAACTAATTTAACTTAACACACAAGTGTGTATTGTACAGTACACATAATAAATACTATAACTAGTATAAGTACAACACGATTGCTTTATGTATTGTTGATATATGATTGTATTGCGCTATTTTATTAAACTTTAGTAACTAAATGCAAAATGTAACTTTCCTTGGAATGCAGTAATTGTAGAGTAGAGTTAGTTGTTTAGGTATGTAAGTTTCATTCAGTTGTTTCTATCCCGGCATGAACTGGCCTGGTGTGCATATATAAACACTTTGTTATCTAATAGTTATGTGTGTGGGAAAACAAAACTGGTACAACAGTCGTGTCGTGGTCGTGGCGTATCTGAATGAGTTGGGTTGAGTAGTAGAGCACAGACGGTCGGATCCAAAGGAATGTGCAATAAAAATTCCTATGAATATTAATGTGATGAAAGGAAATGTAATGTAATTGAATCCGCAGGACGAAACCAAAGCACTTGTTACTTATATCTGTATATCTTTGTACAGTACACTTAGTTAGCGCAAGAGCCGAGTTATGCGATCCAAACCAAACCAAGCCAGGTAAGTATCCAATTCAATGCAAAGTGGCTGTAGGTTTGTAATGTAAAGTTTTGGTAAAATAATATGTAATAGGAATAATGTTAAGGTTTGTTAAGGTTGGCTACAGCCACGTGCTCTGTTCTGATCTTATCCACATTTACAACTGAAAGCTAGTCTAGTGTATTGTAGTGGTAGTGCTTAGTGTGCGGAGAACAGGACGAGACGAAAGAAGCATACAAGAATGCCGGCACTCACTCACTCTAATATGTACTGATAATACTTTACATTAAATACTTACTTTCAGTTCTGTCTGTCTCACCGTTCTTTCTTCTTTCTGATAATATATTATACGGTGCGTTTGACTTTGACTTGGGATTTAGTAAGTATTATTGTACAAGTACTTACACTTACACTCCTTACACTGCACTCGTTCAGTTCACTGAAGACAGAGATGTTGTTAACTAATGTAATGTAAATTGTAACTTATATACTGTAGTAGTAGAGATAGTATGTAGATTCGGTTTTGTTAGTGCGTGTGTTTCTGAACTGACTGACTGAGAGTTGTGCTCTGTCCAAGTGTAGTCAAGTTTGTAAGTATTCTTCTCTTTTGTCCTGTGTATTTGTATGAATGCAGCTACAAGCTCTTACACTGCCTTTTACTCACTGTGAGCTCTTCAGCTCAGCATGAATGAGTGTAGTAAAATTTTAAGGTGTGTTTTGTCGACTTTGACTTTGGTCGAGCAGTTGGACTTGGCTTGGCTTTGGCTTGGCTTTGGCTTGGCTTGGCTTTGGACGTGAGAGCACCCAACCCAGGTACGGATGACTGGTTAGCTTTGACTTCGACTTCAATACACACTTATACACACAACACATACATACATATGTATGTATGTACATAACATACACAGAACAGAACACAGTACAAATATAACAAGTAGCTAGCTACATAGTATATGTAAGCTAGATTCACTTCTTATTCTTATAATATAGTTAATAATACGAGAATCTTAACTGCACCGATGATGATGCTCTGAACTATATAGGAGGACATAGGATATAATATATTGAATGTGTCTTAGGTATAAGTAGGATTAGCTCAGTTTTAAGCTAGCTGCTCTCTCGTCTGACTGACTTGGCTTGCTTGCTTTGCTTGACTCAACTTTGTCTAATGTCTTGTAAGAAAACCGAACAGACGGACGACTTCTAGTTGATTACACACTGGTTCAGTTCACTCACAATGTGTTTCCCTCTGTATGTACATATAGTATGAATGGGAGTAATGCTTATACTGTCGGGGTACTTATTGTGTTCGCTTTTTTGTGGGAAGTTAAGGGTCGCTGCCCATATGTACGTACGTTGTAGGAGTATAGGAAGGTTTTAAGGTATATTATACAGATAGCTACCTAAATCTACAGTACTATTGTAAAGGACTAGGAAGAGGAGAAAAGGGCCACGAGGAGAGCGGAAAGGTGGGCAAACAAGGCAAGGAAACTACCAACTTATTAGTTAGTAAGAAAAAGGAAGGATATAGACATACCTTGTTAGATTTACTTACTTTACTTTAGTTACTACTGTTGTATGGATGTAGACAGACAGAAGGAACTTATCTTTAGTTATACAATTAAGGGTAGCTGAGCTCTGAGCTAGCGGGAGTAAGTAAGGTACCTTATCTAAAGTTTCTTAAGCACCAAATATACTATAAGGTAAATGGTACATTTGGACGTGTAGGAGTAGTAGTAATAAGTGTGCAGCATAGTTTTGGGCATACGAACGAATGAAATAATAGAATTCAAAGGAAGAGGCTCAAAAGTTGTTAATGGGAACAGTTAATGGGTAATGGTGTTGGTTGGGAGATGATTGTCCGAAATGGACCAGTCAGCCGGACGAAAACACTGAAATCTTGGTAGTACAGTACAGATAGAGTGTAAATTGTAAATGTATATTGGAATTGGAACTTCCTTCTTCTCAGTCTGCCAACAACACAAGTAAATAGGAATTGTAATACTATACTCTCTCCTCTGCTCTGTCTTTACTCACAATCAGGCAAACGAAGACGAAATGAAGGAAGGCAGCAGGTAAGAAGAAGATTGTAAATATAATATAAGCCAGAGCCAGGTACTTCGTTCGATTCAAAACCCAAACCAAGCAAAGATAAGGGTTTTCCTTTTATCCTTTTCCTACTTAATAATTTCCTGAGAGGAAACCGTTGGTTTTCAGAGCTCAGCTCAGTTTCACAAGACTCTTCCTCTCTTCTTCAATTCAATTCGGTTAATTGCTCACTTGCAATCTGCTTCTTATTTAACTCTCCTTCAATTTTCAGATGGGATCCTTATAGCTACCTTAAATTATACGAATGTTATGAATTTTAGTTGAGAAATCTCGCAACTGTTCCCTCAGATTTTACATTCATAGTGTACGTTTATGCTATCATTCAGAAAATTCATACAATTTTTTATATTTGGATAATAATATTATTTTTATATAGATAACAAATAGGTAAATATTCTGTAGGTAGGTAAGGCAAGCTGTTACTAGTAAAATAGACTCTGTTAGTTAAGGGATAGCTTTGCTTGGGATGGGCACTATAATATTATGCACACAGTGTAGATTATCTACATAGTAGTAGAGGTATAGGTAGCTTTATGTTACAGAACAGATGAGCAGGCTGCTGCTGGCTGTTTAGTTGTGTGAATGAGATTTCTTTCAGCATCTCTGTATGCATGCATGTACTGTAGTAGATAAAGTAGCTATATATTATGAATAGTTGGTTTTGGTTATTCATTCAGCTATGATGTGATGTGATGTCCCTATAATATATAGCTATTTAACGAGAACAAGTATGAAGAAGAGGTGCAGTCCAAGTCCAAGTGGAAGCCAAGCCAATCCAATCCAAAGCGAAGCCAAGTAAGCGAAATGCAATTCAACATCTAGCAGACGATCTCAACGGACGAAGGAAAGAACGAAACCAAATCTGACTGAGATTGTAGTACAGAGTACAGAACACGTAATTGAGTTCTTCTTCGTTTCTGTTGTGTTGTGTTGTGTTACTATGCGAGTGAATGTGTGTGTTGTGTGTACCATGTACCTGCAGTCGTCTTTATATTGTATTGTACTCTACGAGAAGAGAACGTGAAGGTGGACTGGACTGGACTGGACTGCTGTTATATTTTATGAATGAAAAAAGTTTGGATCACATGTTCCTTCTTCTTCATCCAGTTTCGTCTATTTTTTCCCTCACATACAACACACACTCCACAATGTACTCCAATCCATCCAGCAGGAGCAGCATCCATCCAACTTCTCCTAATCATCATCTCCACATTCATTACCTTGTCTTTTCTTGCTTTGCCTTACCTTACCTTTCCTTCATTATAAGTATTATACTTACTTAACTACTACTAATACTTTCTGTATTCAAACTAAAGAGATATAAATCTTGTTTGTATTCATTTTTGTTTGCTCCTCTTATAGATAAGTAGCTATTGCCTAGATTTAGAATTACGTATGCATGATTGGTATAAACTTTTAGTGTAAAGTACCTACCTAAGTGCTATAATCTATTTGTATTATAGCTTGGCATTTATTATGCATTAAAAGGGACGTGTAATAATAAGATTGATGTATCTGTATGTATTTGTATATATAGGTGTGTTAGGTACATAGTGGATATCTGTATTTGTATTATCTATTATGTATATCATGATAAATTACTTATAATCTCGTCCTCGTCTTTCTTCCTTCAGTTTCTTGTCTAATTGTTCTTATCTGTTATTCTTAAGCATTAATTTGCTCTATGTAGTGTACTGGGGTTTGGTTTGGATTGCTATTGCTATTGGAAAAAGTTGAGCTGCTTTGCTTGCTTGTTTGTAGTTTTTATGCTTCTGCATTGAGTATAATAGTTTAGCTATTTAGTTAGTGTACGCTTGGTTTGGTTTGGTTGGGTGAAGTGAAGTACGTTGTTCGTACTTACTTATATTTTATATACGTAGTACAGATATATATGAATAAAAGGTATTTATCGCTAGATTGTTCTTTTCTTAAAGTATGTGATGTGAGTGTGTGTAGTGTGTAGATCCTTACGCAATGCATGCTTAGCTTGTATGTATTCATGTTAGACGCAGTGTTTTCAGGTCTCCACTTTAGTTTGGGCACACTCATGATTAGTTCAGGCTATTCTTTTTACTAGTAGTTGGATTCAAATGAGTTTGCCTTCCATTGTGTAGTAGGTATCTTGTTTTTTTCGATGTAGAGCAACCAAAGTCGTCAAATCATGAAATGAAGTTTTCCATTCAGTTGAATCTTGAGTTGGCTTGGCTTGGCTTGGCAGAAAGGAGTTGAGCTGAGAGATAAAGAGAATACACAGATACATAATCAAGTCGAGTGTGCTCTTGAGCACAATTTAAATAAGATTAGCCAGATAGTAGAACAAAATGATTGAGCTGGCTGAGACGTAATTCAAAGTCACCATTTCATTCACGCACAATCAGCGCTTTACTCATTGTTTGAGATTTGAGTGAATGTGAAGGAAAGCTATTCGTCAGCATTATCCATTCTGTATAATAGAGCTATAGGAAAGCATACGCTACGTATTTATAGATTTTTTAGCTCAGGACGGGACAAATAGTATACCTACTTATTTATACACAACTGACAAATGCAAGGTGCTTAAATAAAAGTAGTATAGTATTTATAAGTATACGCATTGTGCATGGCATGTGTTTGATGTTATAGTGTATAGTATAGTATAGTAGTAAGATAATAGCTTTTTGAAAGATATAGTAATTACTGTTGGTAAAGTAGGTAAATACATTTGCAATCGCAATCATGTTTTGTTTAAGTTGAGTGTACTGTATTGTTCTATTTAAGGATCCTGTAAACGGTAATGAAGATGATGATGCTTGAATGATTATGATTATTGTATTTAGGTACAGCGAATTGAATGAATGCTTAACTATTAGTATGTATGTACACTTAGTAAGAAAGAAGGCAGAGTTTTCTATTTGTCAACTTGTGTAGTGTGTATGTACTATGCTATAGGTATTTAGTTATAATTCGCATTCACAAACTGGTTGCGAGTATTAGTATTATGTGAAGATCGAAAACATTAACTCGATTAAATATACGCAGGCCTTGGAATTTGCTGGAATTGTGATTTATTTAACAGCTGAATGTTTTTGAAGCTTGAGCATTGAAAGTAAGACAGATGTGAATTAGAGGAGATGCGATGTTCTGTTGTGTTTGTAAATAATTTGTATTTGTACATCGGAATAAGCTGATTGCCTGAGATATTTTGTGTAAATTGTTTATTCAGATGAACTTGATTTGTGTTAGTTTAATCTGATAATTTATTTAAAGAATGGCCGTGGTAGGAAGTTATGCGTAATTCAGTTCACCCTTCCCAAGATTGTATCAATCGTATTGAGGGTAACATAAGTAACGTGAAAATATAATAGAAAATAAATGGAAAAAGAATTGTGTATCCATTCATTGTAAATTACATACAGATCCTTAGGTACGCTTGTTAAGATCATTAAAATCTTATGAATGAGACGTAGGTACCTATTATAGGTAGGTACTACATAGTACATACCTGCGCGAACTTACTCCTCATTTATTTTTACTTTAATTATATTATTGCGTCTTAGCTAGAACATGTTTACAGGGAATCTTTCCCTATGACATGTTTGTCAAGTTTTGTTAAATCACATACATAAGCAACAGTTACGCTGATGTGTGTAATATAATCTGCGAGAAGTTTCTTCAAAAGTATCTCATTCATTTGAAGAGTAGCTACAAGTTTTAGTTGTTTTGTTAGAATGATCTTGAGGATACCATAACATACGTAATTAGCAAAAAAACAAGCTGCATTTCTGTTTATTCTCCTATTTTATTTTACAATATATTCATCTTGTTATACTTAAGAGTATCCTTTCTATTCTATTGCAACACATGCGTATGTTGTTTGTGAGAATTTAAGAGGTGGACATGACATTCAAGACATTCATTTCTGTAATATTACTATTCTAGTACAACATCAGATAAATAGTATTACGGATGTTGCCACTGTCATTTCCTCTTGTCCTTTTTTGTTGACAACGATTATTTTCTTTGCGAGGTCATCACACAAACACAACTGGCCATCTTTCCTACACTCCCCCTACTGTAATGTATGTCTTGTAGCCTATAAATGGTTGAGTCGTGTTTCTAATTTTATAGTAGTGTGCAAAACGGTCTGAGATCTTAAATACTAGAGCAATTCCAATATCCCTTCCATTAATTATTTAAGAATTTAATGTCTCATAGGTATTCAAACTTTTACGCACTTGTATTTAGTAACTAACTACTTTACCGAGGTAGGTGCCTTTAATATAGGCATACAAAACAGGACTTGGTTGTTAAGTATGTACAGTTATTCCGTAAAGATTCATTTACTTACTTAAAATATTCGCATTTTTGTTAACATTACTTAGGTTTTC
This sequence comes from Tomocerus mixtus, assembly GCA_034694165.1. Lineage (NCBI taxonomy): Eukaryota > Metazoa > Arthropoda > Collembola > Entomobryomorpha > Tomoceridae > Tomocerus > Tomocerus mixtus. Next base: position 19,590 of record JAQFYC010000746.1, read on the forward strand.
ATCTGCAGAAGTATATAGGCGCCCTTAACAAGTATGTAGTCATAGTACATATACGAAAACCTTTAAAAGTACTTTAAGGTATCTTTGAGCACCAAAGTAATAGGAGCACTTAACAAGTTACCAACTTACCAATGCAATCACTTCAATATTTTTCATCTATTTTTCTCCGAAACGAAGCTATTTAGTTTGTAACGTAATGCGTTAAGATTTTTTCCCTAAGAGTGTAAATATCTGTTGTTTAATATTGACTTGAGACAAATTGGTATTGTATTTACCTACCTAAACATTTCTACATTTATGACAGCTCATCGCAAGTAAGTATGTAAAGCAATGCATTTTAACTATTGTGCAAGCTCAGGTAGGAAGAATCTCGACACAAGAAACAATTATGTATCTACTTACTAAGAAGGCCCACTACAAACCTGGCAGGCATCTCATTACGTAGATAATTGTGATGTGTGCTCAATTTTATTGTTTTTCAAATATTTCTATGATGCTTTGTTACAAATTACTTGGAACTGTGACGCACATTTTATCTTAATCGCCTGTCATCGCACAGTCATCGGTCATCTTGTTGCTGACATGATGATGCTGTCGGAATCTTGTTGCTGACAATTTCCAGATCACTGGACAATTTCATCAAAAGACGTAACTTGCTCCAAAAATTGTCAGGGCAAGTATATTGGTACTTCTATCAGTGGAAAAGTTTCAAATCCTTAGGATTCATTTACCCAAAAGTTAAAAAAACACAATAGTGTTCTACATACTTATAAGTATAAATATAAAGGTATATAGTATAATAGTCTAATAAAACAGTCAAATTTTGTTTAAAGAAATTCTCGGAAAAATTTCTTGAAGAGTTATATTTTATTGTTAGTTATTTAGGTATGATTTACATACACACGGGTAGTGTACTGGAGTTTATAATTTTCTGGTAATTGATTTTCTCAGCAGGGTGTTTCTGCTTGTATCTATTGTAGTCTTTGAAACTATCTACTTCAGAGATGGTATATTATGCCTTTCTAACTATCTGACTATAGTATATGTCCTCAATGTATTTTGTTTGATGCGTTGTTAGTAAGAAGGTATTATGAGTTGTGCATATCTTTTGGATACTTAGTAGTTGTGGTGTAATGCAAAGTTTTGTGTTCCATATGAATTAATATTTAAATACTTATATCCATGCGTTTATAAGAAAATGTCCATATCGCCGCATCTGGTTGTGGCACTGCTTAGCCTATTCAAAATGAAGTATGTATATATTGTAAGTACCTCTGCTTACATACTAAACTGTATAAGGTGTAGGATAAGAAACCAAGAAGAGGTGTTTTGTTGTGTCAAGGTTTAGGTTAATACAACATTGGAAGAACATCTTGTCATTTCATGTCAACATTTCTGCCCCGTTGTAAAATTCACAGCGAAATGTAGAGTAAAAGTGACAGTATCTTAATACATGCTCTGTATTTATTGTAATTGTGCCACAACATAATGTGTTTCCAGTTTACATGTAACTACTGATTTGTGTATGTTATCGCGTTTTAAGCTTCACGGATTCATATACCCAGAAGAATTGGAACTGACTTACAAAAAGAGGGACGCTCATGAAATGAGCATCACATTTTGTGTTTGTTGTAACACCTGTACTCGTATTGTTGACTCTCTTCCTAAAAGCATATCTCACTCACAACAGATAAACAAACTTTTCATGGAACTACATAGGAAACTTTATCGTTACTACTCTTTTAGTATATATCTTTACAAATGCATTGATCTTTTCAATCAAAGCTTAAACTTCAAGCAACCTTCGTATTTATCTTTTCTAGAATATTTTATACACCCACCGAATACTCTACAGGTTTGTCAGTTATTTTTGTACACTGTACTTGTTTAGATATAGATACCAAAGGTTTTCCCCAAAGAATAATAACCAAAATCTCGCAGGTGTCTTTCTGTTCTGTTGTCTGTGTAAAGTTGACGTATACTTTTGCATTAGGATTATGGTTGTTTGTAGATAATATTGTATGTACCTATATGTATATGTTCCTCAAATCGAGAATTTTATCTCGCAGATGTAAAAATGTGAAATAATATAAAAATAGTTGGTACCTGACAAAATATAAAGTGACTTGTATGATTGATGTGTTATGTGTTCCAATTTTGTAAGGGTACTACATGTAATATGTAATATATAGCATAATGTGTTAATGTATCATTAAAGGAATCATGAGTACTTTCGAGGATTTATCTCTTATTCTTTAATAGACTATAGCCATACATAGAATTATCTCTCCCCTGAAGATGATTTGGGTGTTGGATTTAATATACGTTTATTTTTCGGGCGATCCCTTAAATATTTTGGTAGATCATATACTGTAGGATGAGAATCTGTAAAATGAGTCTGGCTGCTGTTTGCTAAGGTCCTATTAAATTTTATGAGGTGGGAATGGGCTACTGTAAGTACAAAGAAGCTCAAAATTAATTTTAATTTGATATGATTATTATGTAAACTAAGTATTTTTTGTATCGCTTCTCTTCCCTTAACTGCGGAATCAATTCCGCCTCTGCCAGGTAGAAAAGCCATGAAAATCATAGGTTTCCCAAAGCAATTGCCCTGCTATGCAAGCTTGCTTCTTGTGTTACTGTATTGCAAATTGTAGTGCACTGCATAATTATGTTGCTTTAGCTTTGTAGTCGTGCGTAGTTCTACACGCATAGGAATAATGCATACATAATATCAGTGTAATTGTAAATAGTCAATACTTTTAGTATAAGTGTAAAGTAATGCAAATACATAGTATATAGGTTTCTATCTAGGTCTATGCTATATTGTAATACACTTATGCAGCACAGGTCTACTAGCACACAATTCTTAACATTTACTTACAATACAATACACGACATATCTATAGCAAGATGAATATATCTGTAATAATAATAATAATAATAAAATGATGAAATGAGAGGTTACTACTACAGCAGGCCAGGGCAGGCCACGCTGACATGAATGCAAATGTAGTAGAGGAGAGCCGGAGCCATAGTTTTAAAGAGTTGTCTACTTATTATTCGATCACTTATTATTATTACTAGTACTACTCACTTACTATAACTCTTTGCTTAAATTATATTAAATTATGTATGCATTATTCCATTCTATAGAATCCAGTGCATTCAAACGAGTAATATAGATAAATGCTTTACAGTAGGCAGTAGTGGGCAATAGTATAGCTATATGCTTGTAATTACGATGCATAAATAATGAATGGACCTAGAAAAGTGTACTGTACACTCTACTATATATATTTAGTATTTATTAAGGTATTTATGTACTTTAAATACTACCTAGTACTTATACTCTTCAGAAAATAAAATGTTCATTGAAAGAATAAGACAGTAGAAAAGGGAAACAATAGGGAAACTTTTAAGCACATTGTCCGTCTGTCTACAGTTGTAAAATAGGTAAAGTAGAGGTAATATAGTTAGTCTGGACTGGACTGGAGTGCATGGATGAGTAGAGTAGGATTGTAGGATCGAACTGCGTGGCTTATTATTATTATACTAAGGCAAGGCAGGTAATACCTGGTTTGGTTACTTATTATTATAAATTATACTATTACACAGTCTGTTGTTCACTTTACATTCATTTCTGCTTCACATAGTCAAGTCAAGTCAGAGTCAGTTGTTATGTATTAGTCTAAAAGTAGCTATTTAATGTCTACTGGTTTGGTTGTGGCTGTGTGGCTTGGCTATAGGTAATAATCTTCGTCTTTACTTATTACCAGGACAGGGGATAAATGCAGAGGGTAGAACACATAGGTACTTTAGCATAATGTCATATACTTAATACTTACACAGTAGGTTTGGTCCGTAGTAAAGAGTACTAGCTTTGCCTATTATTACTTGGCTTGGCTTGGCAAGGCACACCTTAACTTTACCGGTAGCTTATGTAGCTTCTTATTTTATTTTTGCTTTAGCATTTACTACGAGGCAAATGAAAGCCGTTCCTTAAAGATTGGTTTCTTTCGACTGTACGTACGTAGATCTATTCTTTTATGAAATGGGCAGAGAGCATTATTATGCCAAGCCCGGCACACATAATAATATCCAATCCACCTGTGTTTTCTATGGTATGCCCACGATTCCTTGCCTAACTACTAACTAAATAGATAATAAAAGTGCTTTTACAATAAATTTTTTTCTCATTCATGTATAAGTGTAGGGCAGTGTAATGTGCGTCGTATTGGTAGCTTAGCTTGCTATGGTTGCTACTATATATTTATTCATGCTTAAGGATTCATAGAAAAAGCTTCCCGAGAGAAATAGGTGATAATGCAAAGCTTATAGTAATGTATGTAGTATGTATATGTAGTAACTTATTGTTTGTAGTTTGCTATAGCTCCCTCAGTAGTTATTTTCTGTGGAATCGTATCCATAGTAAGGAGAATGTATAAGGAGTGCAAGAAAACCATCCCAGTTTATGAATGAAAGAAGAATGAATGAATGAAGAAACGAAATGAATGGAAGAGGAATACATGCACACATTCACAATTCACATAATATACAACTTAAAAGAGCAAGTCGAACGAAAGGAAAGAATACATTATTATACGCTGCTATTGCTGCATTACATTTCTTGCATACAGAATAGTAAGTACTATGTAAGTATATAGTATTAGTAAATAAGGCGAAGCTTTTACGTTGAAGAATACATTGGATTTAATAGTATGTGTAGGTAGGTACATATATTACATTGCAATTGGGATGCTGGCTTTACCTGTATACTTATTAGTATATGTACATACAGTACATTAGTAGATGATAAATATTTAGCTATATGCCTAGGTAGTATATGTAATATGTATGTAGTTGCACACAGCACAGCAAGTAAAGATGAATGAATGAATGAATGAGTAGTAAGGTAAGTAAGTAAGGTAAGGTGATTGAATGAATGAATGGATTGCTTAAAGTTGCTTTTGCTAGCTTTTGCCTCGCCTTATATTATTATGTGATGTGATGTTCAGATGAGATGAGAATGAGATACTTGCTTGTAATGTAGGTAGTAGGTATGTACTTGTTTCTTCGTAGTTAGTTTAGTTAGCTTTATTTACTTACATAGTAGTTGATAGAAACCTTGTAGTTATGTTAGTTATGCATGTAGCCATAGCCAGTCGAGTCCAGGTTTGCTTGCGTTGCGTTGAATTTACTTGGCCTTTACTTTCAGCAATTGAATGAATAAAAGGTGACTGGGGATTGTGATTATTGTAAATCTGTAAGGTGTTCAACTTCCTTCGTGAAATAATGTTAACTTTGAATCACAATCATACAACTAGAACCTGCATCTTTCTTATAATACTTACCTTAGTATATGTTATCCTCGTATCTTTACTTTTATGTGTACACTTAGTATATAGGTACTTTTTAGATTTAATGTTAATGTTGCTTGGTTTGTTATTCAATTCAATTTAGTGCGCCGAACGGAGTAACTCGATCATCTAGATACTCATCTCAACTATGTAATGCTCCTACAAAAATAAACACGCGTACTTTGGAAAGGTTTTTCAAAATTGTAGGGAACAAATACTTCTTATATGCAAGATCTATGGTATCTGTGTTATAAATACTATTTACTAATTAATTTAGGTATTTGAATTGTCTCAGACGGTTTGGAGCACTATAACTTTAATTAGAGGTACCTTACATAAATATTACATCAATACCTACGTGCATATGTGTGACGAGAATGTCCTTGTAATTCCTTACGTACCTAATGCATAGGATTATATACGTAATTCCGATAAATATATGCTGTATCTCGATTTTGCAGAAAGTGGACATCTTCAATTACGTAGTACAGAAAAAGTTAATCCTTCTTCTGCGCCTCGCTTTTTGGTATCTGGTATTTACGAATTGCGAGTACATGAAATCGTGTACTTTTACAGATTGAATTGCATAATTAAGCTCCCAATGCATCAGAGTGCATATAATTATATCTGCTACATATATGTAGATATGTATGTGGGAAAACAAATCAAGTTAAGTAGCTAGGTATGTAAATTACTACTTACAGACTTTACATTGTATTGTATTAGCATTTTTCAGTCTTCAGAAATAAATATAATTTGTTTGTTCTCAGGTAGTTCGGGTTTATGGCCATTTCTAATTGTAATAATGCTGTAGGAGCTTGTAATGTATGTTATTATTCAAGTCAGTATTATACAATTAGGTACAGGTACAAAGATAACTCGAATGAGTGGTACAGTAAGTAATGTATTTTCCTAAGTTATATTTTTGCTAAGAAATTATATTCTAGTTGCTAGTACGGTTGTACCTAGTAATTGTGTTTAGGAGGGTGAAGTGCATAGAAAGATGAATGAATGAATGATAAGTAGGGACATGAGTGGATAAATGAATGAATGGGGAATTTTGAATAGTGTCCCTACTCCCTACCTTTTGCATTTGCACCCAGTTCTAGTTTATGATTATTTGGACTCATTCAACTTGATTTGATATGCTCAAGTAAGTTTCTTGAAAGAGCAAATATTGTAAGTAAAGCACTAATAGTACGTATACATAATACATACACGGTCACATCATTCACATGAAGAAATAGCTGAACATTCAATTCACAATTGAATAGCGTGGAATAGTATGGTGTGGACTCGAGTGGAAGGTTAACCCAAGTCAAGATGATTGCTCTTTTGCTGTTCTTCAGCCACTTCACTCTCCTGTTCACTTTAGCTACTGTTTCTTGCCCTTTATCTGTATTTCTCCATTTGACGTGACTGACTTTTCTCCTTTACTTTGCGTTGCTTTGCTCTCTCCTGCTCTCTTACAAACTATTGTTCTCTTTCAATATACTCCCCATACACATTACTCACTCATACTCCGCTTTTCAAAACAAATTAGCTTTGGTTTTGAGAGTTTTGACTCTTTTCGTTTGATGAGTTCTCATTTCAACATTACCGATCACAACTTACTGATATATTATATGGGGTTCCTTTCAAATTCCGAAAATGTAGAGTTCTACAGAAAGTTAGGTTGATATTACTGTAAGTACTATACAGAAATAAAACTATGTATTACTTACTATACATATCAATGCACATTGCTGCAAGAATATATTCATTCATCTTCCAAACAATTTTACTGACTTGTTGCACGAATTACAAAGAGTGCAAAGATTAAGTTATAGGTATGCATTCATGTAAGTTAAGTATAATCGTACTGGACATTGTGCATTGTCATATAATACATTCACTTCTACTTATATTATCTAAATTGCCTTACGTACTTATTAGAAATTAGCTTGGTAGTAAGTACATACTTACCTAAGCTGATAAGGTTTATTTACTATTTAAGTATTTTGTATTTGGTTATGGAAAATCTTTCAAATAAGTTGAGTAAATCTTTATCTAAAATCTCTATCTAATAAACGTATTAGGCGAAGCAAGCAAATTAAGTAGATAACTGGTCGTTCTGAATTACATATAATATAACTAATTCGCCTTATTAATATAAGCCTTAAACATTCGCCATCTCAGTGTGGACCTTTTTGTTCTCTTACCTTCATATACGTAAAGTTTACATGCTTTCCTATTTCCTTTAACAAATATTGCAAGTGTTTCATATTTATGTCTTTAATTTATATAATACTTCTTTGAGTGAGAATCCCAATGTGAGGAGATTTAGGGCTACGATATAAATAGCTATCCCTCCTAGCCGTTTATACGTTTATAGTGCAGCAATTTGTGAAAACCTTGAAATTAAGATTTTCGGTTAATCGATCGATGAATATTTTTAATTCGTCTTTAGATTTTAATATTTTATTAATTGAAAAATGTAGGTTTTGATTCTGCAACGTTTTTTACATTGTGGTAGTATGTTACGTATTTTACAGCTCACTTTTTATTGTCCCCGCTGATATTACCAATATTTGACAAATAATAAGTATGTATGTTTATTTCTATAGCCAATTGTATGTAGTAGAGTTGCCTGGCCATCAAATCAAAGCAATCAGCTAAAATCTACATATAAAAATGGATAAGTGGCATTCGCTGCACTTCATATCTTGAAGTCTATAATGAATTTATTATATGATCGAAATGAAATGAAGGTAGGTGCCTACATACTTACAAAAGTAATGTATCTGCTACTTGGTATATAATAAAAATCAACAACTTTAATGTTTATAGGGACTTTTTCAATTTAGTTGAACAATAAGAGTTGAATTGATAGTTGTTTTGTGGTACATTTGTATAAGTTAAGGTCAATAATAATATTTTATCAAGTGAGTGCATGAAAGTTTGAAATCCAGTCTTGCCAAAGATTATTAGCTCAGTTAACATTCAAGTTAGAGTTAGACTATAGATAAATTATAGCCCTCAGAGGTGCTATGATTATAGTCGTTTATTTATGATTCAAAACAGTTCTCTCTCTATTGTTATTACTCAACTACATCTTTAAACGTTTAGATAATAATCGGTTTGGTTTGTGAGTGAATGTAATATAATGTAATGTCAAGTCAAGTCTAGCCAGATATTTTACACAGTACGGTGTACAGTAGTACACATTTAAATACCTATACAACCTATATGTACTGTAGTCTAAAGTGTAATGAATATAGAACATTGGCATCTTGATAAATAGTATATTTAATGTGTCGCTGATTTGAATATTAGAGTGTTAGTTATGTGACTACATTTATTATATTAGCTTGCTTTAATAGGATTCTCGATTCAATAGTATGAAATGAATTGGTTCAATTCAAGCTTTCGATTGCAATAATGCTTATATAAAGTAGATGTATGCATAGACAACAGAATCTGAAGCAGGTATTTATTTATCTCTACGTCCAACGTGAAAAAGAATCTAGTGAGTAGTGAGGGTTGATTTAGATTATTGCATTTTTAATGTTTAAGTCGAAGTAGATTACTACAATGCAAATGCAGATATGTGTATAGATTAACTTACTATTCCTCCTTCTTTGCCTGGTCTGGTCTTACCTTGCTTTACTTTACTTTAGCTGTGCCCTCTTACATATAAGTTGCTAGATACACAGTACAGGTGTACGCATAGAAAATCTTATTGATATTACATTACATTACATTTATACATAACAAAACATTGTATTTAATTTGTAGATATTTACATAGTGCTTCTATCTGTATAGTTGTATGTATTATTGTAATGTAATGTAATGTAATAGGAGGAGAGGAGAGCAGACCAGGTTAGAAGAGCAAGACTTAAGGGCATGTAAAGTGGAAGTTGAAAACAATTTATGAGACAATCGCGAGAAAATTTTTATTGCTCCTCAATGCTCCCCTGCTCTGTGACTGATTGCTGAAATAATTAGTGGTGGTAAAAGCAGGAGTATGTAATTCTAAATTCACATGTTTACAGAGCTAACTACGTATATTTGTCTAAGATGTAGTTGTATTTTGTATTTGTACGTGTGTGTACGTATGCACTGTGATTCCTTGTTTTATCTCTCGTCTGCGTCCTGAGTCTTCGAGTTGTTTGTTTCTCGTCTGTCTCCATCCATGTACTTTAGAATATAAGAAATGCTGTGGCTATGGGTAATATAAGAAAGAGTTGTTCTCTAAGGTCGACTTTTTCAATTTCTAATTTATACATATCTGAAATGAAGGGAGCATTAGATTAGAGTCCTAAGGTCGTAACTAAGTAAGTATTTGTTAGTTAGCTACATAACTGGCTGGCTTTTCTCACACATCATTCCTATTGTTTTACATTACATTTACATTGAAACCTCAACTACGTAAGTATAAGGTATGTATGTACTGCAACTGCAGATCTATCTACTATCTACTATCTATGTAACTACGTAAGTAAGTAGTAATTGCAAGGTGCACACCTGAAGATCGTATATGACACCTGTTCTTATATAATAATCATTTAATTTTAAGTCTTAAAGTTGTTATCATTTGAAATGAAGTTTGTACAGTACATACTACATACAGATAGTGTAAATTGAAGGTAAGTGTAAAGTGTAAATAAACTGATTTAACTATGTCACATTTACGAGTAGAATGATTCCGTGTGCTTAAGTGTAGATAGAATGGGTAATTTTCTTTTAAATAATTTAAACTAGCAATGCACTAGTAAAGTAAGGGGGAAGAGCAGAACACTTATCTAATACGTAATTAAGCATTTAGATTTCCAGTGTTCAGTGTACAGTAGCAAGAAGAAGTTATGGGATAACTACAGTATAATGTTACATCATTAGAAAAGGGTTCACATTTATAATGCTTGTTGAAGTTGATTGTATGTCTCTATTTTATTTTATTTTAAATGATTTGTGATGTGGCTTCAGTGATTTTGTCGTAACGTTTGTATCTGTACATAAGTAAGCAAATGTTGAAATGAAATGAGGAGACTTGCACTTGAGACTTTACCTGTACTCTTTTACCTGTGGATCTTCTTCTTGTTGGCAAAGGCTATTCGTTCAGATTGAAAAAAATAGATTATGATAATGGTAAATGGCCAGAGGTGGTTGTAACCTGCTCCTGGCGTCGACCATCAGCTCGGCGTAGCATCAACACCAGTCAAGTCAAGTGTTTCGGGTTTTTACGCCTTTACCGTAGAAGTGGCAGGCAATAAGTAAAGTAGTAGGTAATAGTAATAGTTGATACGTATTTATCTATCTATATACATATAATACAATACTCAAACTAGAAACCAAACCAAACCAAACCACTTTGTTATAATAATAATATATATAACTAGTAGATTCTACTGTAGTCTTAGTGTATTGAACAGATATCATGTAAAAACATGTGTATACACACATCACATAGGATTTCACTGTGTAGTTTAGGTTTAGTTTACCTTTAGATCTTCTAATGTTATGTGTAAGTAAAGTAAAGTAAAGCTTTCCAGGTTCATTTAGTATTAGTATTATCTGTTCAAGTAAAAGATGAAGAAGGCAAGCAAAGCAACCTTTCTTCAGATTTCTTCTTTCCTTGTATGTATGTATGTATATAATATGTCGTAACCAAACTGACGTGAGACTTCCTATAATAATAAGTAAACTTGACTCTGACTTGAGTTTTAGTTGAAGTAGAAGATCAATAAGTATAGAGAGATATCTGTAGGATAGTAGTTTGTGTTCCTGAATGTGTTTTCTAATGTAATGGACTAATAAGTAAGCAAACTAACTTAAGTTTACGTCTTACGTGTGTGGTGTGTTGTGTTTTGTATGTATATGTGGATATATATGTACTTAAAGGATAATAGTTGATTCTTCTTGTATAGTATTTGTATGTGATGTGATGTGGGGAAGAGCGTACGTTGTAAGTAAGCGTAGCCAAGCCAAAGCCAAAGCCAAGCTAAGGCAAGGCAGCTACCTTTTATTTTCTCGTCGTCGTAACACAGTAGCTGTTATTTTTTATGACGACGAAACCAGAGATTCATAATAGCTGTTTCAGAGATAAGTTTAATCTTCGCCTCAACTCACGTCATTTTACTCCTCCTTCCCACCTGTTGCCCATCGCATCGCTTACTTCATCTAAATTCTACTCTCTGCCCTTTTTCACTCTTTACACTCACTCTTTCCTTCAACTTGCTTCTTTTTCTTCCTGCCTTGGCTTATTTGCTCTCTGTGTATGTATGTACAAATAAATATATTATATTTATCTTGTACTTTTATGTATGTTACTACGTACGTACATGTACGAAAGTTCTCCAGCTATCTTTCTATGGTACCTACTGCCTACTACCTACTTTTCCAGTTAATATTTATTTTCTTCACTTTTTCTTTGTTAAGTATAACTAGAAGGGATCTACGATAATAATAATAACCCTGCGTATTTATATGTATGCAGTGTCCATATGTACATAATACTTAGCAATAATTGTAGAATAGTAGCTACTGCTTTTTAAATCTGGAGATAAATGCATAGCAAGTAATTGTAAGTGCAAATGCAGTTCTTTATAATGTCAGTGTGTGAATGTTGAGATTTTTAAGGAAAAGTAGCTATGAAAAGAGATTTTGTGTAGAATGACATGGTTATGTTATGTTTTTAAGAGATATTTAGTAGTGTTAAGAAAAGAGTTGAAAAAGTGAGAGAAGATAGCCACTAGCTCTCCGTAGATAGTTATTATTGCCTCCTAGCTACTGTTTGTTGGTGCTACTGAAATTCTAGAGGTAATGATTCAGAGTAATAGTAGCAATAGCCAAGGGAAACTAAAAACTAAACTAAAGCAGGGAGCCAAATAATAATGTTCTTTAAGAAATGTATTTGTATGCAATGCATTGTGTACATTAAAGTGGGACTACTGTAAGTACAGTAGTAAAGTCTTATTAGTAACACGACCGAGAAATTATAAACCGCAACAGCAATAGTTTTTCCTTGTCTTCTCTCTTCTTTTCTTGGTTTCCTGAGGTCCGGTGGTAAAATTGTATGTAAGAGGAGCTGGACTGACATGACAAGCCAAACCAAACCAAAAACCAAGTCTACCTGGCTTGGCTTGGTTTGGTTAAGGAGAATAACGAACAGAAATCTGTATTACAGAGAATAAGACAGGTGTGTCTGTCTCAAATGCATCAGTCCTGCCTTTGCCTTGCCTTTAGCTCCGTAACAATGTATATACAGATAGAAAGCTTTAAGGTACCTAATGTAATGTAAAATATAACTCGGTTTTGTGTTTTGGATTAAAATTGTGTCAGCTGTGTCTGACTTGTCTTCAATTCTGTTGGACTGTATAAGTATAAGTTATATTTTTGTAAGGAGTCCCTATGTACTCTGGAGATGTATTGTGTTGTGCACTTTTTGGCTTTGAAAGAAGGAAGGAATTGTGTATGTACAGTAATAGTAGAGTAGATGTAGCAGTTAAGCAGTTCCTTTTCTGTATTTAGACAAACCCTGCTTCTCCTTGCCTGATTTCACTGTTCACAGCATTAGCTTTATAGCTTTTAGCTTCGCTTCATTTAATATGCCATGGTTATTGTATAGCGTAACGTGTAAATATATTTCAGTTACTAAGATGGATGTGGAAGGACAAATTATGGTTGCCTTATGTTACTTACTTATGTTCTGGTCTTCATTTCATGCAATACCATGAGAACTAACTTGATTTGACTTGGAGATACTCACTTACTTACTTAACAGTACACTTAGCATTAGTACCTAAATATAATAATACACGCTATGTAATGTAACTAGTACCTAATGTCATTTTACCATACCATACAGTCTCGCTCTCGCTTAACTCAACCTGTGAATGACAGAGTTGCTTGTTTCGTGAATCTTAAAGATGGTAATGGTACCTATTATTATAGTAATACAGATATAAGAAACGGTTTGTAATGTGTCTACAAAAACTCCACTTTCAGATCAAGGCTACACAACAGAAACTGGACTAGAGACTTTTTCTTTGAAATCTGTATGATGCATTAGGTAGCTAATGTATTCACTACTTTAGTGCAGTTTGTGATGTAATTTTCCAATTGTGTGAACCTATTTATCTTTCTAGTGGCTAGTCACACTCACTCATTGAGAATCAGTGTGAAAAGGTAGAAATAGTGAAAATTACAAAAGTATCTCGTTTACCCATTCAACATTCAGCATTATGTATGTCGCAGAAATTTTATTATTCATAAGATTGCTGTATTTATATACAAAGTCTTTAGATGAGGTTCTCTGTACTCACCTACAAAGTATTTACTAGTACAATACATTATGGTGTCTGTTATACTTACAAGTATTATAGTATTGGCTTGAGTAAACATTGTACTGCACATTTACTAGCCTATCCTGACACTTTTAATATGCTTTGATGTATAAGAAATCTTTTCACACATTGCTGTCTTAAAACTTTTCCAAGTTGTTGGAATGCTCATTTTTGTGAGAAAATACTATCCATAGTTAAATAGGGTAATAAATGTTCTATTTTGCATTCAGTTGAATGATGAATAGATTAATCATTACCTTTGCATATCTCCTATACACGGCTAGGTACTAGGTCAAAGTTAGGTATCCGCATATAGTTTGGTTTAATTACTCGTTTATGAATTTTACTATTTGAATTAAAGTTCAGAGCACACTATGATCTATATTTTGTAATAATGGCTGTTTTATCAAATTAGTACGTTTTACACAATGCGGGTGTCACAATATAAAAAAAATAATATTCTTGGTCTTTGCCTTTACAAAGACTCGCGTCTAGCTATTCTCGAAATGTCTTTTAGCCCGTATTTGTAATTATTATGTACATACTATGTAAAGGTAGTTTCTTTTTACTAAACATCCGTGAGGATATTGAAGTGCAGTATTCATTACTGTACTGTACTCCATCATTGTACTTATTGACAGACACCTAATATTTACTGATGATTTTTCTTGAAGCGGGATTGTCTACAGCTAGCAAACATTGTAATGTTATGATACGAAGGAAGTGAAGTAGTAAGTTAAGTAGAAATGTTTGTCAAAGTACCTGTTGAACCAAAACTAAATGGAAGTACATAAAATGAGCTTTGCTAAGTAACTAGGTACAAATACAATACTTACTTACAGTGTGCTTTATATTTTGTATATGGGTCGTAATCTTTGCCCAAGCATAGATAGTTAAATCACAAGCATTTCAGTGGTCAATGAACAAACGGCAAGCAAAAGCAATTTAATCAAAATACAAGCAAAGAAAACACTACTTTTCATCAACACCCAAGCATACTTATAAATAATCAAACTGTAAACATTTCTACATAAGTTCTAGTTTTATACAAAGATTTTTACCGATACCAGAACAGGCAGATCTTGTATTCGACTTTGCTGCAGAAGTTTGGAAAACTTGGAGATTAGGTATTTGTGTTCTGATGTTGATAATATTATAGTGTATTTGATGTAAATTATTTTTCCTTATCTTGACGCAGCATTGGTATGTAACAAGGATAGAAGTAAAAAGGATATTTTTAAATTATGTAGATATTTGAGTGCTCTGTATCAAACTGATGTTTTTTGGTTGCATTTTGATTAAATTGCTTTTGCTTGCTGTTTGTGGATTGACCACTTTTAAATGCTTGTGATTTAATTATTTATGCTTGTGGTTGGTAACGTTGGTATTTAACTCTTTGTATTTTGTACTAACCAACGTAAGAAGTTGATATGCTAGTAGTGCCAGTATCCTTACCATTCACAAAAAGGTATTCTTACTTAGCTGAGAAATCTGTAGAGAGAATGAGGAGAGTCCAGAGACTAAGAATAGGTAAGAAGGCGACAGGTGATGCAGGAAAGCCATAAATTTGTCTAAAACCCTCAGTTTAAGAGTATCTCTTTGTCGAGAAGAAAGGAAAAGGAGAAGAGTGATTATTGTGTTGTATGTATTTGATGTTGTGGCTTTGCTTCATCTTTCGCTCCTCATTTTTGGGAAGTTAATGCTAATGGTCACGTAGAGAAGAGAGTTAGTGGGGAAGTAAACTAACTCCTATAGATATATAGTATGTACCTGTATAAGTATAAGTATAAGTTCATAAACTGTATTGTTATCCTCTAGAAAGTCTCTACTACATTTTATTCCCGCTCTATCCCAGTCCAGGCCATGCAAGTCCACTTGAGTCCAGTTTAAGTACCCAGTCCACTGTACGTATCAGTAGATATAGCCAAGTCATGTCATAATGCCATGCCATGATTTATAAGGAAGAAATGTTAAAACATAGAGTTAAGTTTGGAAAGTTGTTCTTCCCAGTTTTTGAGAATTATTATAATGTATATTTACTACTGCACTTAATTGTAGTGTTGCATCTTTGAGCATCCAGTTTGAGAAATTGGAATCATACATCCAAGGCAGTCAGTGTGCCACTGGAAGTGGAAACTAATGAAAGGCACATGAATTTACAATAATTTGCTTTTGATTAATGACCTTTTCTGTTCTGAGGAGATCTTGTGGAGGAAGAAGAAGTTCTATATAAAGTTCAGGTGAGCAGTGAGCAGTGAGGGTTTTCTTAAACCTTACCTTACCGTGGTTTGGTCTTCTTCCCCAGATGAGCAAGAGATATGAGATGAAAGAGCGAGAAAAGGGAACCTATCCTCAGTCCAGTCAGTTCAGTCACTAGTTTACATTTACAAATTGAAAACTAGGAAACAAGAATCGTTAAGAACTGAAATGAAAATGGAATGAGGCAATAACATTGAAAACTACATGTACCTCAAGTTCGTTACTATATAAAACTGCAGGGGACTTGGACTTTATGTAAATAGTAAATACAGATGCAAGCAGCCAGAATGCTTTTAAACTCTACTTAGCCATTATACTTCTTTTAACGTGTCAGTCAGTGTGCCTATCCTTACCATTTACTATTTACGTTTACTTACTCCATTCTAAGTATGTATTACATTGTTGTGTACTTTCTTATTCTTACAAAGTATTATTCCATCTCTAGCTCTTCTTATCTTTTCCTTCTTCGTTTAGTTTAGATAACCAGAAGAGATGTTGTCTTGTCTTTCTAGCTAGGTTAGGTACAATAAGTACACTAGCATTTCTATAACTTCTTGTTTACTACTGTTTGTACCTGTATGTGTATGTATGTCCTTGGCACAGAGTACTACCAGGCACAGGGAACAACTTTTGGATTTTTTCTTTTATATTTTTCAAAACAATGTATGCTTTTAACCGGTCTTCTCAGTTGTGTATTGTATGTAAAGTGTAAAGGAAAGATTTTATGTTAAAAAAGCGCATACATTTTGGGAAAAAGAAGTGTCCCTGCAATCTGTGACATATATAGGTACAAATTTCCTGACTTTATAAATTATAACCTCTTCCTACTTACTACCGTATTACAAATCCAAAATACAATGGACTCACATCTTGTGTTGTGTTTTGATGTTTCGACAGATAGGTTTTTGGTCTTGTGGCTGAAAAGGGCTGAGAATGAGCTTTTACTACACAATGTGTACTCTTTTCTTCAGAAAGAATAGTACAGTTTTAGTACCTACATAAAACACGAGTTTATTTTGGGATATCTCTCTAGGATTCTTAATTCAGAGATAGGTACCTTTTTAATGTGTTATTATCCCACTAAAGTACATCTTAAGGCATTATCAATATATTATTTGTACAGATATGTGGGCTGTCTACTTTTTCCCGCTTAACTTACATTTTGTTATACAGATAGTAAAGAAAGAAAGGAGGACTTTACAATTACAAACAACAAAACAACACAGAACAAGAACAGTAGCAAAGGGCCCTTCATCTTCCTCATCCACATCTCGCCAGTCTAGCAGTCTACCTCGTACCTATTTAATTTTAAGATGTAAAATCTCAACTCGACCCTAACTTCCTGATTCTGATTATTAGTGGCCTGGCCTGGCTTCTGCTTTTACCTGTTCAGATTCAGTTACAATATATATTGTGTTCTTCCCTGTACTTAACTATAGATTTATTGAGGAACTTGTCTTATATGCTTATAACCTGTATTACTTGCAAGGCTTGCATGTATTTCTTTTGGTGAGCTGACAAGACAAGACAGTTGAACTGAACTGCACCGAACCGAACTTGAACTAATCTATCTACTCCTCACTCACACTCACTCACTCGTGTTCTCCGAATTAAATTATCCTGTAATCGTAAATTCGTTTTTTATCATCTCCACCTTTTTTCGTTTTCCATCAACCAATCTATTAGGTACTACCTTATATAATATAGAAGGTATAAGCATTAGAATTACTTATATAGAAGGTATATGTACAGATACTATTAAAAAAACTCAAGATACTTACAAAGATAGTAGTAAATACAGTAGCTGGTCCGTTTTTTTATTTCTAGTAGGTAAATATCAACAATTGCCCACTTTTATGTATAAATATATACTTTACTACTTACTTGGCTTGGCTACTTATTCCTATTACCTTCTTATGCACTTAATTCTTATATCTGATGTTATGTATTGTGTACCTACTTGGTAATTCTACGTTTATAATGTGTGTCTGTCAAAGTAGTGTTATCTGTTTTATACGCTTTTACGTTTACCTTCACCTTTACTCAATCTATCCATCTCTCTCCCCTTTCTATTCTATAACAATTTATTTTATCTTCCTACTGAATTACGTACAGATTGCTACAGATACATTATTCTCCACTCATTTTACGACTGTCTCTCCATTCGAAACACTAACAAAAGTTGTTTTTACTGACAATTTAAAACTTACTTGACTTGATGGAGCTGAAGAAGGGTTTAGTTTATTAGTTAGATTCAATTCGAAGTGCATACATGTGTACGTAGTGCATATACACTAAAGATAGGCCACCGCAACTAAAACCGCTCCGATTCCAGTCATTTTTGGTTCTTCGAATTGAAAAATGTGCTGATGAATCAGAAAGACGTTACATGCTCTGATTTCTCCCAATATGTGATATAATAATTGTCATTGAAGGAAATTGGGCCATTTTCACAAAATACTGTTTCACATAGCTTTTACAGGTTGCTACATAAAATTTCCAGCCCTTCGGTTTCCAAACCGGCTGCGGTTCTTGAGGCCGATCTCTAATGTACGTATACATATATGTCAGCATCTATAGTTATTGTTTAGCTGATGGATAACTCAAATCGAATTGTATCTGTAGGTAGTAGACCTTAGGGCTCCTTCTCAACAGATCAACCTTTTTATTTTACCTTTATTTTATAATAACGCATCTGCGTACTTACATAAGTACGAACGAAACGTAAGAAATAAGTGTTTACGTATTATTATATTGCAATGCACTAGTTGTAACGCATGTTATGTAAATATACATATAAATAATATATAAATATAGGTACCAGTATAAGTGTAGGTCCCAATGCAATCTACTAATTTCTCCTTTATATTGTAGGATAAGTTCATATCGAAGCTGGAAAGATAAATGTATTCTATTAATGGTATCTTAGTGCTTACTTACTATTTACTACAAATGCAATTTCAACGGAGTTAAGGTACAGTCGTACCGTACATACATACAGATACAGAAGAGGTTGCACTACTGCTCGTAAGTAGTAACTAGTATTTAAGTAGGGTTTTGGTATTAGGTACCTAAACCTAACCAATTTGTAAATAATGAAAGAAAGAGAAGATTATCTTGGTTTACTATAATAATGATTTCTTTGTTATTATTTTACTCTGACTCAAGTAAAGGCAAACATAAGCAGGCAATACAATAAATGATGAAATGGAGGGAGATGTTGCTGCTGCTGCTCTTTAGCTACTTACTTTTTACATAGTAAAATATCGACAAGTGAGGGTATTGTCGACAATTACTGCTCACCAGATTCTATAATAAGCTATGTGATGGACACAAAATTTTCTTTAGATAAAATGCCAGACATTTTGTATTATGAGAAAAACCCATCCCATATAACGTAGTAAGTGTAGGGTAATATAGGAGTGCAATTTCTTCACTACTAGTACTGTAGTGCTAATATGTACCTAATCATAAACCATTTTAATATATTGGGTACGATGTACAGAGTCTGTGTATAGTTAAATAGTAGGTACTTACATGTAGAAAGGAGAAAAGGGAGAGCAACTTTTGCATTAATTTCCAAACCTCAAAGATGAATGAGGGAATTGAAGTTTTTCGCAAAATGTACATACATAAATAAATACATAGCTAGTTTGCTAATGGATTCATTCGTCATAGATGATTGGTGGTTGTTGTATTGTATGATTGTATATTATGTGCTTACATTTTGCACTGCATTATATTATATTAGATGTTCAAATATGTTGTTATATTATAGCAAGTTTGATGATTAGTTCGTAGACGGATCCTGTCATTCATAGTTTGCTTGTGGCTCTAAATGTTATTTGTATGAATGGATTTTACAAGTTCGTAGAAGCTATGCCAAGATAAACTAATGTAATCTGTACATCTCTTACTATCCTCTGCCTTGCCCACCCTTCGTCCAGTTCTTTTCTCTGCAATTACATTTTTTATTATTTTACCCATTTTTCTTATTTCTGTTTGATTGCGTATGGATGGTACTCCCTTTTTAGTTTTTTAAGGTGATATGCACAGTACACTGCAATTTATTAGGTACGTAGTACATATACACGTACATAGCTACAGAATACAGAACAGACTACTTATCATTATTATAAGTTAAGTTAAGTTACGTACATGCACAACTTGCTCCTTGTCAGTATGCACCTACTTTTGTTTAATTCACAATTCACATTCTTGTAGGAGTAGTTTAGTCCTTTGGTTCATCTGTTTTAGAAATACTGAAGATTCATAGATAGATAATGAATATAGCTGTCGTCCCTTCCAGCTATGTTGGAATAATAATACGTATTAAAATTGAATTGCTATGAAATCACTGTAATTTTTGAATTTTATAAATAAATGTTTCTTCGAGGTGAGAGCATTTCTTTAATCCATAGATTGCAGATACATTGTATAACAACAGATTGCAGTTTTACTTATTATTAAGTATATTTAGCATCTGTTGTCTTATGTTAAACAACGAGGGGTGGTTTTGGCCATGAACAACATTACATACGCGGTGAAATGAACTTTGCTTACGTCGTAGCTTACCTTACTTAGGTACTCATTTTTATACAATATGCAAATTTTATACTATGAAATGAATGATGGATGCATAAATCGTTGATCTAGTTGTCTTGTGGCAGAATTCAAATCAATTGTCTTCTTGGAAAGCAGAAATAGGAAAAGAATAAGGTTAATACTACCCAAGAAAACGTAACGTATCTACTTAGCGTATGGACGATGGACCTGTGTTCTATGATTCTATAATTTTACGTTTTAAGGGTAAATAAAAAACGTGATAGTGATGCTGATCCAATTCCGTTGAAATAATTTGAAGACGAAATTACGTGTTGGCCAGTGTATGGTCGTATGGTAGTGTTTAGCGATGATTTCAGAGGAAAAACTTCTCCTGGTCATCTTTATTGATGGCTCATTGTCATTTGGTAGTGTTGTGGTTGTGTGCTAAGAATTCATAGAAAAATTCTGTCATTGACCAGGAATTTTAATTACATCGACATTGTATGTCATGAAATGCGTAGGATGCTTGCACACTTTGCTGAAATTTCCCAAAGATCTGTTCACGACTTGAGATAATGTGTGAAATGTAAAGTGTAATGTAAAAGTAAACGTGATGTCAAGTCAAGAAGTTGGGAGATCTGTAAGAAATTTGTCGGTTATCATTATCATTCTTATCAAGCGTACTATAGGAAGGTAAAGGGTTGCCCATACAATAAAATACAATAAAATTCTGCATGCCAGGGTGTAGTATTGTAATGGATTGTGATTCTACATATTATTACTGATGATATGATTATACTGTATCTGTAATTCATTCATTCTCACTTAACATAAAGGATTTCAAGAAAATATACATTAAGGAGAAGATGTCATCATCATTCCATTCACAACATCGCAAACCACATCACATCATCTTACTATTTACCTATATTTTCAAGGCGAGGCAGATTTTTTGTACTTAGGTACGGGTTACATACCTTCTGTATGTATGGTAGATAATTTGTGAGAAAATTCAATCCAAACGCAAAGAATGTTGAAATATCACCTTTAAAGTTTAAATGAAATACAATTTAGTAGTTATTAAATATGTATCTTTATTTCACACTCCTTTGAATTTTGAATTACATTAAATATTTCAATAATATATGATACCTTACCTTAATTTAACGGGAACAAGAACAAGATCAACCCACTCATTTCATGAAATTCATTCAGAACATATCATTGTACAGATATTTTACATTCTATATGATAATTGTATTGTAATTCATATTGTAGTTGATGTGTTTATCTTTTTCTAATATATTTCTGTATTCTTATTCTTGTAGGTAAACTGTATGCAGTTTTGGGAAAGCGAGGTGGTCGAATTCTTCACGGAGATCTCCAAGAGGGCTCGACGAATTTCGAAGTGACGGCCCAATTGCCTGTGATTGAAAGTTTCGACTTTGCCAACGAAGTTCGACGACAAACATCAGGACTGGCCTTACCTCAATTGGTCTTCGACGATTGGGAGGTGAGTGCATACTTATATGAGTCTAATGAAATGTGTGATTGACCGGCTCTCTTACTTTACTTACTTTACTTATACAATCACACACACAGCTATCCCTAACATAAATATCTGGTTCATTCTGGTAATATTTGTACCTACTGTTTTTCTATATGTATTTTAAGGGCACTTATTATACCTATAAGAATTTCTTGACTTTGAATTGGCTTCCATAAATTTTTCTGAATGAGGTTTGCTTTCCTATACTTATATTTGTATATGAGTTGGTATACTGGGTGTACTGTAGCAAGTTAGACATTTACTTAGTTTAGAGTAGATGGATTGAGGTGATATTGATTGATTACTAATAATGAAATGAATTGCAGTGGTTAAATGAAAAGTTAATCGCGAAAAGATGATATGAGCTCGCTGAGTGAGTTGAGTTCAGTTAGTTCAGTTTAGAGATAAGTAAAAAAGTTTTCGTCCCTCTGTGTAATGTAGATAATCTGTATGTATTTGTTATCTGTCTTGTTCGACTGTACATACATACATACTAGTATTTAGACTAGAGTCAAGCTAATAACTAAAGGAGTGTGATGTGATGTGATGCAGTTGTGTAGTCAATGCATTGTAGTAGATAGTAGATGCATTAGCACAATAAGTGTGGAAACAGAAAATAAGATCATCTTGAACATTGAATGTTGTCTGTTTGTTCTTCAATTCTTATAGAGTGTTTATAGTTATAAGTCCCATCAGATCACAGAAAGAAGAGACTTCTTTATATTGTGTATATACAGATATGTACATAAAATGTAAAGTAAAGAGTGTATTGTATGGATGGAAGTAGAAGTTCAAATGAATTAGTGAGAAGATACTAGAAGAAGTGGAAGAAGTCGAAGAAAACTAGAACATGTTTTGGTAAGGAGTAGATAGGCGCCTGAATGTCTGAAATTTGACCCTGTACACTGACCACAAGGAGTCGTAATAGCTCCTGTATGTAATTTCTAGTATCAGTTCACTTCTCTCTTCATCCTTTCGTCTTTCTGCTCTTTCTTAACTCAGTCAGTCAGTTTCTTGAGTTAAAGCTGCTTGTACTTGCATTGGATGGACCCGTTCTTTTCTCTCTTTTAGATTTCAACTTATTCGTTTCTCTTTACTCTTTACACCTCTTCTTATAAATTACTTCGTATCGTAGTAGGTACTTCGTACTTCATAATGTTATCCCTTGTCCAGTCTAATTCAACAATTCTTCCCTCTTGTCATGGATATGGAATTGCAATGTATGCATTTATTTTCCTCCGTATGTAAAGTATGCTTATGATATGAAATGACCTGGAGTGGCTTTTATTTTGCGTTAGCCTTAGCGTGTAAGGGAAATTCCTTGCAGATTGCGATTGCATTGATTAATTTTATTCATTCCCATCTTTGAAGTAAGTGAACTGAAGTTTTTAGGATGTCAATCATCTTATGAAGTGTGAATTTAATAGAACATGTTATAATTACTGTACTGTTAGCTTTCAGCTATAGCTACCTAGTCAATATTAATTAAGTTAAATACATTTAAATAAGCTGCTCTCCTAGACAAAGACACTAGACGTAGACAGTCATTAACCAGCAGGAATCCTAAAGTTTGGAGTTTGATTACACTTAGACGTTAGAAGTTAGAATGAGAAGTCAATGAAGAAGAGCAACAACTGAGTTGAATGCATAGTAAGTATTCATCATGTAAGTAAAACGATTTTTATCTTTTCGGTGTGCAATCGTTTCTTTGTATGTAAATGTGTAATGATAATCTGGTGAAATGTGCAGGATAGAGTATAAAGTAGAGTTATCTTAAGGATAAGCTATGTATGTAAGGTTAGGTTGCGTTAGTTTTGTAAAATATTATACTAGATTCAGGTGGAGAAGTATGTTAACCGCATTTATTTGCTTTATTTCTTTTCTGTTGATCTCTGACATGACACTAAGAGATCTAATTCATTCATTGGCTTAGCATTACATACCATGAATTACATCCATATCATATTTCATGAAGACGCTCTTGCTGCTTCTGGTTCATCAAGCAGAGTAGATAAACTATGTAATCTAATGTAGGCAGTAGGCACCTACTTACTTAAGCATTTAAGTTGCATTTAAGCACGTATGTTATAGGAATAGGATCTAATCACTGAGCTATTAGTATATTATCCTTATACTATACAAAATACAATGTATGTAGGTATTCACTGATAATAAGTAGGTATTCATATCTATTCACGTAAATAATACTCGATATCGTTGTATCTGTAGTTTGTATCTCACGTAAGTATTTATTTGTCTTATCAATTGCTCAAGAATACTTTTAATTACGACAAACAAGGAATGAACTCTGCTCATCTAGTTGCGATAATGCTTTGCCAATGCACCTAATTGTATGTATTACACACTTTTAAAACTCATTCCTCTACAAATAGGCACTTTTTATAATGCCTACTTTATATGCTTACATAATTGAGCTACTGTTCTAGATCTCCATTCATGTAAATGTGGACATAAGTGGGCACTTACTTACTACTAATATCTTATCATCATCCTTACAAGGCACGCAGGTATACTACAATGATGCTCCCAATATTTTGGAATATAGAGTACAGATACATATTGAAGCAATGCAATGGTGTAATGTAATGTACGTGTACTAGTAATGCGTGTTTTATAAATACCGTAGGTTTTCGTATAAATTCCAAAATTTTCATTTAAGAAAGTCACTGTTGTAAATAGTAAATCTTGCTGATCATGGAAACATATATAAGTGAGTCCCATATGATATAATTTTCAAGATTAGGAATGAACCTACGGAGTTATTGAGAATTTACGTTATGTACTAAATAAGTTTACGTATGTACAATTATCTATGTTAGTGTTAGTTGGCATGTGTGTACAAATTATTCCTTTTTATGTTATCTGCTAGTTATTTTGTAGCATTTTCCATTTAGTAATTGGCAACAGGTAGAAAACAGTAGATCTCACAGGTAAATAACGTGATCCGAGGATATATCTAATCCATAGGCATGTGTAAGTACATATGCAACTTACATGAGACATAAATAATAGATACACAAATCCATTAGTATCTAAGCTACATATATTACTATATCTGTACTACTATAGGTATTACTTATGTATATAGGTAGTAGGTATGCACTCTTTAGTAGTAAATAGTTACATAGTGAAGTATATATTTTCTGTAATCAGTCTGTCGCCAAATATTTCTTTTTGTGTTTGCTCTGGTTTAGGTTGGCTGGCTAGTTTTGTTGAGATTGTTGAGATGAGACAGCCGTAAGGTTGTCTGTCCGTAGTCCACATGCACTTACATACGTAAGTACGTGTTGTATGCGTTGCTCAATTAGAAATACACTAAACTAACTAACAATAAGATGAACAAAGCGATCAAGTTAGGCATTTGATTTTAAACAGTGTGTACATAGAGAGAGGAGTAAGCGGACAGGTAAACTGCATATAATTGTTGCACCGGTTGCTCGTCTGCCTGCGTGCAAAGCAAGAGTCGAGACGAGCAAAGGCCAATATATCAGAAGATGGTCAAGATTCAAGATTTCTCGCCATTTCAGGTTGTTTTGGGGCCATTAATGCATTCACTGGCGCCTGGTTGATCGGTCTCGCAGATTTTGCAGTATTTTAGGACGATAATTAGCCTTCATTTACTTTCTAGAATGCATTTTCTCTTCTCTTGTGCATACATACACTACTTATCATCCCCATTCCCTCCACAACTTATACAACATATCATATCAGTTTACTATTCTGCAATTTCTCATTAATGAATTGAGTGACACTCTGACACTATTTGCTTGACCTTAACTTGTACTTTGCCTCCAACTTTCATATTATACAGTGCAATGCAAGAACATGCCAAGTAGGTGGCTAAACGATATAGTTATCTCTTCGTTATGTCAATTTGTCAATTTTGTATCATATTTATAAGGTATTAGTATTGGGTTTCTACTTTGTGAGAAGTATGTACTTTTATGACTGATAAAAAGACAGAATATTTATATCCCTCAAAATCAAAATACTAATAGTAGTTACTATTTTCGACCTTTTACCTGATTATTGAAATGTGTATGTATTATAGATGTATATGTATAACTAGGTTAGTAAATGTTTGAGATTGAGTTTACAGATTATACAAAAATTATTCTAAAAAATATATTTTTCTGCCATCTTTATAGCCTGAATGATTTAAAATTAGTTTTATTAAAAATTAGTTTCATTTAGAATCTACAGATTATCTTAACAAGTCATGGAATGTTAAATACGGATAAATCTCCAAGCAAAATTATATATGTTGGAGGATTGGGATAATATAGTCTACTAAGTAGTGTCTGTATGTCATAAAAGTCTATTAGTAAACTGTAAGTTAACTGGATAGCAATTCCTTGCAATTTCCCAAGATAATTCTTGAACAAACTATATAAGGATGTAAAACAAGGAGCTATAGCTACTATTGTACATCGAAAATGCTAGGAATTCCATGATATAGCACATGTTACCATTTCAACACCTGCACTATTTACCTGTGCCAGTGCACTGACGCAATTGAATGTATGAAGGTATTTAGTCATCCATTCATCCAAGTCCAAAGCAATGCAATACACAGACAACTTGTCTTAAAGACTTAGTCTTAAGAAGAACTTGTGATGTGTGTCACTATAATTTTGTATTGTGTTATATTGTAGCTTCATAAATGGAAGTTTCCGTATGTACACATACCATTCTATGAATTGATACTTGTTATATAAAATAGTTTGTGCTCTGTATAGGTATATGAGGGGTAGGTGGGTAGAATCGTTGCATTCCATTAGATGATGATGGGCGAGTATCAAATCAAACCACACTTTTATGATTTAGTCACGGATGACGCGGACGCCCATCCTCGTCCAGTCCAGTCCAGGCCAGTCCAGTCCACTTGAGTCTTTTTCATAGATTTCTTCTCTCATCTCTTATAAATGATATTATGTATGGCTAATGTGATAGGATACGATAGGACGGTTAAGTAAAGTATGTAAGTAATGTACATAGCTCTTATGGTATGGCTGATCAATATAGTATGTAATACTGCAGAAAAGTATGTAGTTCACTTCAGCATGCTTTAGTTATAGGTAATGTTGACTTCTTTACTTACATAGTTACTAGTTTATCTTAAATGTTGTGGACAGGCTTTAGAATAGTTATGATATGGTTGTTGTAAGTTGTTGTATGAATGTATGCTGAGTTAGCGTTAGCGTTTGCCTTGAATTGAATTGGCTGGACCTCAGAGAGAAGAGAATGCAATGGAATTTCAGATGGCTATTAATTCTGTAGCTTTGTTCTCTTGCTCGCATTCCATTCCATTATTGTCAGTAAAAAACTGAAGAAAATATAGCACCTACTTATATGTGTACGAGTTATATACTGACTTTACTTTCGGTATATCTCTATGTACGTAGTAAAGTATTATCTAACTAAAATTATATTGCATTGCATGTTGTATGTACTTTGCCTGACAATTCCAATGGCTCATCGTCCATTCCATTGCATTGTTAGTAAG